>JARKHS020001035.1:0-97828 GCA_030143305.2 Amblyomma americanum
GATATCTACAGCTGGCCGAGTGGAACTCGCTCAGTCGAATTGCAAAGTCAGTCTTTCGCCGCTGTGTTTCGCTGGGCGTTCCTTCACCTTCGTCCCTAGACGTGGATTCACTCTCTCCGCCTTTCCCCTCCCCCCTCACTCGGTTTCGCCGGCGCACCGCGCTGCCGGCAGGTGCTCCGCACCACTTGACCAACCACGTAACCAGCCACCCCGTGACCACAATGGCGGCGCCGACACGCTAAAGGTTCCAAATGCTAGCGTAATGTAGATATCTCTACAAAATGGCTGGCGGTTTACTATTGCTAAGCACGAAATATTGTGCGAAGCAATGTGGGGCACCAAATTTTGGGGGGCAGGCGAAGTCCATTTTGGGTATGCCTCAGGTCGTTTTCGCACGCAGTTCAACTAAATTTTCCAATTTCCGAGAGTGGGCCACCGAATTTGGTGGGTTTGCCAACCCCTATTTTGGGCGTGGCCAAATTAAGTTTGGCACTAGCTCAAGCCTGTGTTCCACCCGAACACACCCAGAATCACCAGCTGTGAAATTCAGCCAACGTAATTTCAAGGTCAAATTGTCGGGTGATGCACGCTATATATTGGTATGGGTCACGTTAGGGACGTGCCATACTCTTGTGAGGAACCCAGCATTCAGTTCTCATCAATTTCGGCGAAGGTCACTTCAATTTAAATACCAGGTAGTCCATGACATATTCGGACATCGGCCATGTCAGGGTTTGCCACAGTCGCACCCTTAACATTCAGGGCCATTGCCAGGGCCATTGCCGAGAATGCAGCTAGAAGTGCTCTTGCACTAAAAATCTTTGTATCAAATTTTTAACCTTCTCGAGCAGCAGAATTGAACGCATAATCACAGAACGGTATTCTGCAGCACCTTGCAAAAACACTGACGTCACCGACATAACGAGGCGATAGTCACCGGCACAGGTGCCGCGCATCTCTTCATGAACAGCCTCGCATGAAAAGTCCTTGACACGTAATACACTCCAGAATGAGTGCCTTGTCTGAGGAGGTTCATGCCGACGGGTGAGCGGATTAGAGCCCGTGGCTGTAAACGGTAAACACATTGACCTGGAGGCCCTACTACAGAGATGGTGTCTCTGGTAGATAAAATGTGGCAGCGCTACGCCCAAACACATCTTGCTCTTTCATCAGACAATGCTCTCTGCTTTCTCTGCTCAAAAATACACCACATAAAATAGGGAAGTTATGTCTCCAAATATATAAAGTGAAGTAATATGTGCGCAGCAGCCAGTCTTGTAGATGCTGGAAAAATGGACACTTCGGAAAGTCCTGATTTCATTCCTTACTGTGCGTTCTGTGCCAGATATCAGGAATTTTTGTGTGCAAGAAGCAAGTAAGCGTTCAGCCCACGGGTGTGCCATCAATAAGTGCAAACCTCAGAAAAGATAGACAGAGAAACACCTGAAGCGTGCACTTAAAACCTGCTCTTCAGATCATATCAATCCCCTCCACTCTCCCTTATCCTGCCTCACGTGCGACGCAACGTACGGTTTTCCGGTATAAAAGTCACTATTGTAAAGAGTGCCGATTTCGCTTCCGTTAAGAAAGACAAAGCATCACACTTGCTTTAGAGAAAAGGCCACCTGCTGCTATTCTCCTATTATAGACCTATGCCAAGGCAGCAAAATCTTTCAATCATTTCTTGGTCTCGTTAAAAAGATGACTTTTCGGTGCCACGGCCGTACCGGCAGGCGTAACATGCAAAATGAGACAATGTCACATACGCAGCAAATGTGGGCAAAAGCGTTTCTGAACGAGAATCCATTTATTAACGAAATTTCTTCATATAATGTAAGATTTCATTATAACAATCAACATATCTCCAGATCATCTGACGGCAATCTTGAATTTTTTTCTATTAAAGTTTTTGCTATCATCAACAGCGTTCCTCATTGGTTTTCTATGGGAGCCTTAACTGTTCGATGCAACCGACAGAAACAGCTTAAAAGAAAGATTTTTCTACATATCAAAAGAATGTACCATCATCTTCAATATTACCGTAGAACTTTCTTACAATTTTGGAATTTTAAAATTTTTGTCCGAAATTGCTTGACATGTGTTTTCAAAGAGCAATTAATAAAAATAAAATCCCGGTTGGTGTATATATGCAACAGGCCAAGAATTTCCGTCATCGGCTCCAGCATACTTCCCTATATATATCATCTCCGCACAGCTCTTCCTTTGAAGGCCAATCGCAACTAACTTTTCAAGCCACAAGAAGCCATCTTAAGTAGCATCTCAAAAAATAGTCCTCAAAGCGAGATATGGGTATTGCCATAGAAAGAAGCGCGATACAAACTGTTCAGCAAAAATGCGTTTTTCAGGCCGTTTGCAGCCGTTTGCATATGCAAGAAATTACGTTTTAAATGGTTTAGCTGCTGCTCCTAGAAACCACAGTTAGCGAGCACGCGTTGCAAGCCTGTAGAATGAGCGACCCGAAATTGATCCTATGAATTTGTAGCACTGCGAACGCATGCTCGCGATCAGAGACGCTCTGTAGTGCGGAGTCTGTCTCTTTCTGTCATCAACGAGAGAAGAGGCTGCAAGCACAACTTTTTAAAGAGCTCTGTTTTTCAACCAGAAGTGTTGTACAGGGTACGAACTTTTGATTCATTTTTATTAAAGCAGACAAGGTCATCACCAAAGCGTCACGTGAAAGCGGACAGGTTGAGATGTGCTGCACAACATTCGCTGTTTGTCGTACATCGGAAACGCATGCGGTGAGTGCGTTCATTCACAGCAGCTGCACAGCGTTTCTTCATGGTAATCGCGCCTAAAAAGTCGGGACATTTTGCCGCGGTACCAAACATAGTGCTACCAAGCCGCATTTTGTCCTCCACTCTTTAACTTTATGCCGTCTGTAAACCATTCTCTCACAATGAACCCGCCTTGACGAGGGCTTTCGGTTTCCGCGACCTACATCATAGCCAGTAAGTTGCCCAAGTGCGAAAAGCCGCTTGCTCCGCGTGTCGTCTGGTAGCGATCCTTACATACGCTTGTATGAACAGTGCAATAAATTAAACAAGATTGGAATTTTGGCAGGATAATATAGTTTTATGATAACTTCCACGTAAGAGACATTGTAGTGAAAGAGAAATTTCGATTCCGCTGGCCTTTAAATGAACAAACGAGTTCATGTCATGCACGAAGCAATTTCGAGGATGCTCCTCGAACCGACTCCGCAGCTGTTCCAGGGGCACCAAGATGCACTGAGCGCGCTCACGCTTGCGATCACCTAACCGCCATGTGACCGCCGCCAGCTTCCGCTGCTTCAACTCACTGTTCACACGCAACTTCAAAGTCTTGTAAGCGATAATAGGGCGCTTCCTCGGCATTAGTCTTGCATAGCCTCCTGGCAAAGTCGCTTGACCAAATAAGTGACCCTGCATCATGTATCCCGAGCAGCTCATGAACAGCGGATGTGTAATATTCCTCATTAGGGCAACATGCAACAGTTCTATCTTGCCATTAATTACCTGTGCGCTCATCATGGCATCGTGTAGAATGTGGAGATAATTGGAAAAGTGCGCTATAGGGACCACAGGATGACAAGGTTTCGATTTAGCCTTGACTCTAAGGCGAAACGGATGAAATTATTGAAGCGGAAGCATATCAAGAATTTAGCGATAAGAAGGAAAGTGGAGGTATTCATAATCTCGTTTCAAAATAGATATCGGGCTTAAAATAAGGACGACGAGCCATTGTTGAAGTAATAAACGATAATCTCACGGCTCAAATTTCGGAGTGCGATCAAGAAGTAGGCGGTATGATGGCTAGACAAGGTAACGGAAAGCTCACTCCGGAGACCAAAGATCTGGCTAAGAAACACCAAATAATGAAAGCCTGTAATCCCAATGGCAATACAAGGCTAGGTGATTTATCAAAGCTTATCAATAAGCGAAAGCTAACGAACATAAGGAAGTTTATTATGGAGAGAATTGAGCGTGTTCGAAAAAAGAGAGATAGCCTTAGAGTGCCGAAGAGGAAACTTGGCATGGACAAAAATCAGATGTCGTTAAGAGACGAAGAGGGCAATGTCATTAGCAATGTGGATCAAATTGTTAAAGTAGCCGAAGGATTGTAGACAAATCTATACAGTGGTGCACACCAATGGGTGTTCCTGCCATTAACGGAAGAGGAAGTTAAGAAAGGCTTAGGAGCAATGCAAGGAGGTAAAAAGCTGGTGCAGATCAGCAGGAGAGACGTAGCCATGGCAAGGTCGAAGAGAAGGACCTCTCGCATTCACGACATAGGCCTGCAGTAAGAACGTACGGAAAGATCAGTGGGGACGGTGGAGATGCATGGAATGGAGTCCCGTTGCTGTCGGAGTACTGTTCGGGTGAAAACGCTGTCCAGAGCTAAAAACAATGCGAAATGCTTCCGCGCGACGCACATGTATCAGCTAGCTTCCATTAGCAGCTTTATTAATGAGCTTCAGGAGTTTTGGGTAAACTGATTGCTTGGAAGGTGTTACGGGGCTTATGTAACTTTTCAGTTATCCTTTAAGACGCTGCTCCTTATTTCAATCTCAAACGAAGATTTTTCAACCTAAGACTTGCTCATCGAGAAGCCTGTTCTTTAATTTTCAGCGAAAAACATCACTGAATGTTTTTAATGGGCAAGTGCGAAATTGCGCACGAAGCGTAATGATCATTGCAAAATTTAAGGTTGAAGTACCAGGGTTTGTGAGAGATGCACCTTAGTGACCATGGAATCACATTCTGCTCTAAAAATGAATATATGATTAAATTTTAAGAGATAGTATGATTTCACTGCCGTGCAGATCTATGGGCATAAAAATTACGAAGGGGGCGTTCTACCAAGGGCGCTGCTGTTTTGAGAAATAATATTTACTCAGTTCGTTTGTTCACATAAAAAGGCACCGTATTTACATAAACAGCGCAAAATTCGCCTCATTCTGAGGAATCGCTGCTAGCTGCAGCGCACTCTCTTAAAAAGCTGCCAGTTAAGTCCTCTGCACAGTTTTACACGGAGCGTATCAGAGAGTTGAAGGAGCAAACCGTTTTCCCGGCGTCAGTCTAGTAAAAGGCCATGGGAGCGCGTCAGCTGTTGCTAGATAAGTACCCCTCGAGCAAGTGCACACCGTGACAAAAACTCTTCATGAAAGGAACCGTTTTACGGGATTACTACTTAATAATAGATAAGCTGCCTAGAATTGCAAAAAGCTTATTTCGCCGCCTATAACATATGCATAATATTTTCAAGTGTAACAGAAGGTCTCCCGCTGCAGGACGAACATTTTACGTGCAGCACAAAGGCAGGTTTCCAATGGCGGCGCACATATTTCTTTGTTCACATGAGTGTCCTTTCTTGAAATGAGAAATCGCTGTTGACTGTCGTGATTCGCCAAATTATCTCTTCACGTTTGCTCTTGTGTCACACTCAACTTTACGTGCTGCATTTGCACCACCAACGACCAAGGTGATCCCTGATATTAGTCTTGGTCTTCATGTCTGGGCCAGATAGCGTCGCGAGCTGGAACCGTCAGTCAGCGTCATCGCCTCACGTTGCTGGAGATTGAGTGCATCGACGACAGATTTCAGTCCGCAGCTGCTAGAGAGAGCAAACGGTCGACGAGGTTCCTCCTTTTCTCCTGTCTGATGTGCCGTAATATTGCAACGCCAAACAAAACGAAGCATATCGCAGGTGAACGACAATTCACTGGTACTCAGTTGACAGTCTATCTTTTTGTGGAGGGTGTGGGAGCAGTTAGCGGAAAAATAGACAAAAGGCGAGCAGATAAACCCCAACTTCTCAGGTGTCCACGAACAAGCCACCCTATACATGAAGATGCTTGTCCTCCAGCCGAAGGAGGAACAGTGGGACGTTTTTTCTTCCTTTTATAATACTGAAGCCTATGGGTGCTCTGAAGTACGGGTAATGAGATTTGCCAGTCAAATTAGGTATCAAAAATGATAGTAAAAGAACAATGCGAACCAATTATTTGCATCTCTATTGACTTCATTTCCGCAGAGCGGAGCAAATAGGTAGTTATATAATGGGAGTTGAAAATTGAGTTGTTGAGTGTAGACACGAGGTTGGGAATGTATACAAGTTTCCCGGCTAATATTGGCAAGAGATTAAAATATACCAAGGGAAGATACCCTGAGGCAACTTCAATCACGTTGTCGACCAGTGTGTGTAGTTATTCAGAATATTTTTGTAATTGGTTGAATTGAATAAATAAATAGAAAAACTGAACTTTTTATATAGTTTGTGGAGAAAATTGTCGTCTTGAAGTATAGCGCGTCCGAAAGAGCGCCTCATTCCTCAGTTTTTATTTTCAGTGGTAGTAGAGATGACTATTTTTCCGCGTTGAGAAAAAGCCAGAAATGCAAAAAGAAATCCTACGTGACCATGCCCATGCGCACCGCGACAGCAGCTCGCTTAAGCTGGGAATTGCGTTGCCGCTTTGGAAGGGAAAAAGACGAAAATTGGTTTTTGAGGAATGGCAATGACGCAGTAACTATCTCCTATATCTCGGTGGACGCTCGAACCGCGCTGCAAGGGAAGGGATAAAAGGGAGTGAAAGAAGAAAGAGGTGCCGTCGAGGAGGGCTCCGAAATATTTTCGACCACCTGGGGGTTTTTAACGTGCACTGATATAGCGTAGCACATGGACGCCTTTTGCGTTTCGCCTCCATCGAAACGTGGCCGCAGCGGTCGGGTTCGAACCCGAGTACTCCGGCTGAGTATACGATCGCCGTAACCACTAAGCCGCCGCGGCGGGTGCCGAAAATGTGCTGGTTCGAAAACAATTCAGTGGGCGCTGGCGGCAATATTCAAAGTAACACCTTTTGTTTGGGCGCGTTCAGTGCTGGCAACCGCGGGAGAACCAGTTGCGCAAGCTGTACGCGAGGCCAACAAAGCAGCATTACTCCTCTTTGGTCAGGGCTTTAGTTTGTGCGGCAGGGAAAAATCCATTTACCAGACTTAATTTTGTTTGACTCGATATTGTTTGACCGGGGGAGGAGGGGGAAGGGGGTTGCTTAGTTTTGTGTATATTTACATTTCGTGTCGTGTTCCTGAATATTTCTGTTTTGGTTTTTGTTCATAGGTTTCCTGCTGGTGTACCTATTGTTTAGCTTGTGTTAAATGCATGTTTGTGTAACTGCCGCGCTGGGCATGTCTTTCAATCTACCTGTGCTTTCTTCATTGAGATTCGTTACAAGTGACAAGCCTACAAGTATACATTTGCGTGCTTTTGTCTCGGGTCTCGCGAATTTCAGAATGGCAGAAAAAATGCACTTTGCGAAAATTTTGGCAACAGCTCTTAAGCTACTTCTCTTTAAGAAAGAGGCGACGTTACTCTATGAACCAGAAATGAACGAGGAGAGGCACGTGAAGGTGCTTGTGAAGCTGACGCGATGAAAGTTGCACGTGCAAAAGAAGACGAGGAGGGCGATATGCGAAGAACATCGCGAGCGAAGGAAGAGATGCGAAGAAAGGAAGCAGAGCAACATGATTTTAGAAGGATCAAACGAGAGAGGCAATTTTAATGTAAAATTCTGGGGTGCATTTCAGACAACGTGCGGTAATGCCAAAGCATTTGTGCTTGCATTATGACTGTTTGGTTGCCTGTTGCTTCTTC
Source organism: Amblyomma americanum (assembly GCA_030143305.2). NCBI lineage: Eukaryota > Metazoa > Arthropoda > Arachnida > Ixodida > Ixodidae > Amblyomma > Amblyomma americanum. The sequence continues at coordinate 7,654 of JARKHS020001035.1, forward strand.
TTCTAGTGCTTCTTTTGGTGCTGTCCTGTTGTTGCTAAAGTTTGCGCATAGGGCTTCGCCCCAACTCTGGTTCAACTGCGTTATGCATCACACGGCCCGTTGTTGTTGCGTGACTCTCATACAAAGTACCCACGCATGCCACTACGTTGCTACATCTGCTGGTCCAGCGTTGTACATTACGAGGTGGGTTTTCAGTGTGTTCCGCTTGATGGCGCTACGCCACGCCATGGAAGAAGTAAATTTACCCGCAACGTAATTTTGGAGCCGGTTAATTGCGGCGTCTGTAAATTATATGCTTACAAATACTCATGTGGCCCTGAGTACAAATCTCGAAGATACGTTTCTGAGACAACCCTGTATTCACTACTCGCGCCTTTATTCAGCATCAAACTTCTAACAGTCGTGGGGCAATGGAATCGTTCCGTCTGGCACGCCGCAGGCTTGAGTTTGATTCACTCCTAGACACTAATTATCCTCTCTTATTCCTTCCTTGACAGTTCGTGCCTTGTTAGGTTACAGATTGGATTATGGTTTGGTGCGTTGTATGTCTCCATTGACAGTTCGTGCCTTGTTGGATTATGAATTAGATAATAGATTCGATTGTGTTTTGTTTTATGGATTAGACTATTAATTGCCTTGTTGGATGGTTATAGATTAGATTGTGGATCGTCTATGGATTGATGAAACCATGACACATCCTGTCCACGCCACTCATGAGGTAAGAGATGCTTTTCCAAAGATATTGCCAATTCGAACGCAAAGACGCCACTTGCGAGGTATTAGACGCGTAACGCTTTTCGCAAGCTATAGAAACGCAGCGTAATGTTTTGGCCCCACTACAACCCGCAGGAACAAGCGTGCACGATGTATTTACGCACTGAACGCGGCGAGGTGACAGGTGTTACTTTCAACCCTTCCGCCAGCCCCTGCTTCTTTGTTTCCATCGAGTCACATTCACGGCACCGTCGAAGCGGCCACTTCAACGAATTCTGTGTTGGAGTGTGCTGCTGTCGCCGCCCGAAATCGCACCGTTATATAAAATATTTTCCCTTTTTAGGTGCTTTCTTCATCCTCAGCCAACATCGTCTGTGGCAAACTCGGCTATAGCACACTTCAAAATAAAACCTGATGAGTGAGATGTCTTTTGGCACGCTCAGAAATTCCCCACCAAAATTTTTGCCAAAAAAGCCATAAGTGATAAGTAAGTTTTTCGAATATGTTGATGTTTTGATTAAACAGAATACAAAAATACTGACAGTAACGGCACGCAATGGTTAACCAGATGATCGAAGTCGCCTATATCTGTCTTACCTTGATATATTTTTAATCTTTCGCAAATTTTGGTTGAAACAATTGGCAGATAACAAGGCTTCGGAAATTTAGCTCTCTTCGGTTGAACTGTTATGCAGTTAATTTGTTTTTTACCGCACTGGCCTGCTATTACCATGACTATACCAAACGTAATCTCTTGGAAGTTGCTGATTTATTTTACCTAATTTGTCTCATCTTCATTCTGAAACAATTAACGCCACGTGTCCTGAATATTTAGGAATGCTCTAAGTAAAAGAGAAAATCATTCTCCTGGAGTGAGAAGAAAAGGAGTTAAAGATCTGAAGTGTACGGTTCACCTCTGCTCATAATCAAATATTGGTTATATTATTGATAAAACATCACTACTTGTGGTATATCTAGTAAAAAGCTTATAATAACCTCTAAACTAATACAATTTCATTTTATTTAAGCGGAATACGGGATTAACACGTGCGTTTCTGTATTCGAACATATAACGACTCATGTACCATATAACGACTCATGTACCATGAAGTGCGCTATGCGGTGGAGAATCAGGTCGGTACCATGGGGCGATCCTTTGGGAAACATGTTCATTCTACATCTGGTTTCCGCAGATCACCCTGCTGGGTCTCATTTCGGACAGATGAGGCTGCCGCGGCCGGATTCTAACACAGGTAATCCGGCCCAGAAGCCGAGCGCAATAACCACTGGGCCAAGACGGGCGCGCTTAGCAAGTCAGCACGCGGCAGCTGGCGTTAACTCAGCGCGACTCCTGTCTACTACCCCCGCCGTGCCCCACTCGTCCTCTTTCAACATAACGCTTCCGCCTTCTGCCTATCTTGTGTCTACCTTCAGCTGCTGCCCCGTCCTGCGATTTTTCATTTTCGCCTTTCCTTCGTTATCGGCCTACTTTCTTCCTTCGCTATGCTTTTCGGTTTGCTATAGCTCTTCCGGATACGTCGGCGCGTCAACGACGACGATGCGCAAGCCAGGAAAGGGCGCCTAAGATCTGCGGTCTTTGTAACTTATTAAGCGGTTTCTGACGGGCTGATCATACGAGCTCCGTTTCGGAAGGCTATACACGATGCAGCTCTCGAAGAGCTCGAACTACGATGGAGAATCTAGACAACGGCCTAGACGTGCTTCCCAACGCCATTTAAGACTCCGACTTCTGAAATCGCTTACATGAATCCCCCGGTGAGGAATACATATCGGAGAATGAAATGAAACCAAGAGAACTGAAACCGAGTCGTTGTCTGTATAGTTGGCAAAACCACTTCAGCAGCACCCGATGTTTTGATACGCTTCTTTGGTCTGCCGTAACCGCTCGGTAAAACGCAAACGTTTAATCTCTGGTTTACACAATTGCCGTACCCGGCGATTGTGCAAACGAAATGGAAGGTCCTCACTGAGCATGGAGCGTAACAGTTCTCTCCGTGCGTATATTAGGGGCAATGTGCGGATTTCTCTAATTTTAGTTTCTTATTTTCGCAAGAGGCAGAGAGTGTAACCGAAAGCCTTTTGTGCCGTCGCGAGCTTTCGACACCATATGGGGCCGGGGGACCTTGCGGGTACAGTGGACTTGACACCTTCGAAATAAAGCTCTCAGGGCAGGACCCCAGAAGACAGAACAGTTTAAACGTATTATTATTCTACTTAGTACTGGAGATTTAAAACCCCCAGCGTTCAAAGCACCATACCTATATGGTGAAGTTTTGCCATGGCAGGGCGAACAGATCACGGAGCTACACCAAGAAGAAGCAACTGTGGCAGCACCAAACACGGACGACAGGTACTCTAGCCCGAGTGTTCAAGCTGTCACATCATTTTCAGATGTTTTGGAAAAGCGTTACATTGGCTAGACTGGGAAAAAAAGAAAATAAACCAACTGGCTCTTACACAATTGCAGAAAATTCAGCATTATTATGTTTATCTGGAATGTTCCTAATAAATTACGCATTGATCTCACCGGATTATGAATGAATTACGCTGGCGCTGCATGTCAGTCAAGTGAGAAGTCTAGCAGCAAAGGACTTGTCGAGTACCATTCATGTAGCAGCGAAGCAGGATAATAATTTATAATAAACTGCACATCTCCAACCAAAATTTTAACTTTAACCCAACGTTTCGAAGCCGGCTCGGCTCCTTCATCAGGGCGGAATGAGGGCAGTAGCTAGCGTATTTTAAGTATAGAGGGAAGGGGGGGGGGTGAAAAGAACGACAGCTGTGTCGCGAAAGGCACGGGGGAGGGGAAGGGGGGTTTAGGCTGTTAGTCACGCTGGCGCACTGCAGGGAGGTGCTGAATGGCGATTTTTTTGGTTGCGTTGAAGAGCGAAGTCCCTGGGCATATACTGGGGGCAGGTTTCCTTTTGTGCCGTTGGTATTGTTCGGGTTGGTTTGGATATGCCAGGATTCCAGAAGAAGCCTCTTGTGGTAATTTGTTTCGGTTCCGAGGATGCGGGATTCTTCAAAGTTGATTCTGTGCTCGTAGTCCTCGGAATGTTAGGCTACTGGATTGCGCTCTCTTGCGAATTTGCGGACGTCGTACTTATGTGGCCGAATTCTTTTTTGAAATTTTTGGTTTCGCCGATGTAGCTTGCGTCGCAGTCGGCGCATGGAATTTCGTAGACAATGCCTTGGGCTCTTTCTCTCGGCGGCCGGTCTTTGGGAACAGGTAGGCAAAGCGCAACAGTGTTTGTGGGCTTGTGCGCAACCTGGAGACCCGATTTTTTTTTTGTTGCAGGATTCGGGCGATGTTTTCGCTGACACCTCCGACATAAGGTAAAGTGACGTATTTTGGTGGTGGCGTTGGTCTTTATGCGTTGATTTCTTCACGAACGCTGTGTTTTTGACGTCGAATGGTTTCTTGAATAAAGTCTTTTGGGTAGTCTTTCATGAAGAGTTCTTTGAATATCGTGCGTTGTTCTTTTTTTCTGTCAAGTTCTGTGCTGCAGTGTGTCTCAACTCTTCGGAACAGCGTCTTCACCACTGATGCTTTATGGACTGTTGGGTGGCTCGAAGAGAAGTGGAGATACCGGCCTAAGTGGGTTGGTTTGCGGTATACGGAGAATTGAACGGTATTGTCGTTTCGGGACACGAGGACGTCCAAAAACGGCAGGGAGGTTTCTTGTTACACCTCTAGCGTGAACTGAATGTCAGGTTCTACGGAGTTTAAATGACGAAGGAAATTTGGAGTCTCAGATTTTTTGATGACGGCGAAGCAGTCGTCGACATACCTGAGGGAAATCTTTGGTTTCAGGTGAAATGAGTTGAGGGCTCGTTGTTTGACGTGTTCCATTGTTAAATTGGCCATGACGATAGAGATGGATGCTGCCATTGGTGTTCCTTTCACTTGTCGGTAAAATTCCCCGTTTGACGAGAAGTATGCGTTTGATAGGCACAGTTAACTCCAGGAGGCGGCACACAACATTTACACTCAGCGGGGTTCGTGCGCTGAGTGTGTCTTCACGTTGTAGGGCGTCACGGGTAGCGGCCACCGCAAGCTTCACGGGGATGTTTGTGAAAAGGGACACCACGTCGAAGGAGACAAGGCACTCGTCGGCCTCAAGGGTGGCTTGGGACACCAGTTCGATGAAGTGACTGGAATGACGGATATGGGTCGCTGTTTTTCCTGCGATTACCTTCACAAACTAATATCCCCAATCGCAGGAAAAACAGCGACCCATATCCGTTATTCCAATCACTTCATCGAACTGGTGTCCCAAGCCACCCTTGAGACCGACGAATGCCTTGTCTCCTTCGACGTGGTGTCCCTTTTCCCAAACATCCCCGTGAAGCTTGCGGTGGCCGCTACCCGTGACAACCTACAACGCGACGACACACTCAACGCACAATCCCCGCTGAGTGTAAATGATGTGTGCCGCCTCCTGGAGTTGTGCCTGTCAAACACATACTTCTCGTCAAACGGGGAGTTTTACCGACAAGTGAAAGGAACACCAATCGAAGCATACATCTCGGTCGTCATGGCCAATTTAACAATGGAACACGTCGAACAACGAGCCCTCAACTCATTCCACCCGAAACCAAAGATTTCCCTCAGGTATGTCGACGACTGCTTCACCGTCATCAAAAAATCTGAGACTCAAAATTTCCTTCGTCATTTAAACTCCGGAGAACCTGACATTCAGTTCACGCTAGAGGTGGAACAAGAAAACTCCCTGCCGTTTTTGGACGTCCTCGTGTCCCGAAACGATAATACCCTTCAATTCTCCGTATACCGCAAACCAACCCACTCAGGCCGGTATCTCCACTTCTCTTCGAACCACCCAACAGTCCATAAAGCATCAGTGGTGAAGACGCTGTCCTGAAGAGTGGAGACACACTGCAGTACAGAACTTGACAGAAAAAAAGAACAACGCACGATATTCAAAGAACTCATCATGAACGGCTACCCAAAAGACTTTATTCAAAAAACCATTCGACGTCAAAAACACAACATTCGTCAAGAAATCAACGCACAAAGACCAACGCCACCACCAAAATACGTCACTTTACCTTATGTTGGAGGTGTCAGCGAAACCATCGCCCGAATCCTGAAAAAAACATCGGGTCTCCAGGTTGCGCACAAGCCCACAAACACTGTTGCGCTTTGCCTACCTGTTCTCAAAGACCGGCCGCCGAGAGAAAGAGCCCAAGGCATTGTCTACCAAATTCCATGGGCCGACTGCGACACAAGCTACATCGGTGAAACCAAAAATTTCAAAGAAAGAATTCTGCCACATAAGAACGACGTCCGCAAATTCGCAAGAGAGCGCAATCCAGTAGCCGAACATTCCGAGGACTCCGACCATAGAATCAACATTGAAGAATCCCGCATCCCCGCAACCGAAACAAATTACCACAAGAGGCTCTTTCTGGAATCCTGGCATATCCAAACCACCCAGAATATTATCAACCGCACAAAAGGAAACCTGCCCCCAGTATATGCCCTGGGACTTCGCTCTTCAACGGAACCGAAACAATCGCCATTCAGCACCTCCCTGCAGTGCGCCAGCGTGACTAACAGCCTAAAACCCCTCCCCCGCACCTTGCGCGACACAGCTGTCGTTCTTTTCACCCCCCCCCCCCTCCCCTCCATACTTAAAAGACGCTTGCTACTGCCCTCAGTCACCCCTGATGAAGGAGCCGAGTCGGCTTCGAAACGTTGGGTTAAAGTTAAAATTTTGGTTGGTGATATGCAGTTTATTATAAGTCTTCAAACCGAACCAGACAGGCAAATCTGTCAAGATGTTTAGGATAATAATTACCAGTTTTGACGGCCTTTTTACGCCACAGTCTTTGTTCGACGTAAGTATTCCCGCCTCTTGTTCTTGCTTCACTGGACCAGTATTCATACATCTTTAACAGTCTTAAGGTCCTTTGCAGTGTGTTCAGTGCGGCTATAAAGAGAATTACATCAACGCTGTGACATCTTTGCAGCAAGACAATGAATGTTCAGTGTTGTAGATACCATCGTAATATCTCTACATTGCTTTTGCGATGAACCCCGTCTCGACTACATATTCCATGGCCGGACTGGAGCGGCGCGACGGCGCTCGAGTCTGGCCATGAAGGTACGAAGTTACAGGTTCGACGCAATTAGTTGAAGCCAAATACGAGGCGAGTGGCCTGTGAAAGACATTCTATCTATCGGCTGGTTTCATTGAGACTGCCTGTGTGATGGATACTACCAGAAACTTAGCCCTCTTTCACTCTGACACCCTTGCGGAGAGTATTACGCTCGCGCTCTAGTGGTAGTACGTGGACATGTACAGGGTCGTTCACTATTAGTGCGAACAGGCGAGCGCGTGACCTCAATCTTTGGGGGGCCCTTGCGTGCGACACAGCCGCTTATCGCGACAAAGTGGCGAAGGAGAAGATGAACCTGAGCGTAGCGTTCCTGTATATACCTGAGCATGGCGCTTCGCGCCATCTGCCACTTCAAGTCGATGTGCGCTCGATGTGCGCTCAAGTCGATGTGCGCCCTCTGAACAGCATGGCCATGTGCTCACGTGTTCGTAATAAGAGTGGGTGGCCCTATACATGTATAGACCGAATGAAATGAAGCATGCGATTGCCTTCTAACTTTTTTCATGCGTTGCCTAGCTGAAATTGTCGGCCGTGATACACGCTTGGTGGTAGTGAACGCAAAAAGTTTTTTTTTATTTCCTATAAGGAAGGTGGAATTGCACTTAAAACAAACTAGCACGCTGAGTTTAATTATTAACGCATTGGTGCATGATGCAGTCACACTGCATGTGACATTTTTCTGCCCCTTTATCTCAGCTTAAGTCTCATTGGCAGTCACATAAAAAGGGAATCCAGCTTTCTGTTTACCCTTGATACAGTGCTTCCAACGTCGAAATCAGGGTTACCTTTCTGCAGAAGCTGATTTCTTATGTGACCTAATGTCCCTTCTTTCACTAATGGTAACAACAGGATGCTGTCAGAGCGAATGTCCTTCATGTGAAAAACAAACAACTATTTTAAATTCGGTACAACGGCCATGGTCTCGGGACAAGGACTAATGGAAATGGCAGCATAAATGCAAGTTTTGCAAAACACCGAGGTCACTCATTTTGCAGCATCTAGAAGGGCTCATCTTGCTTCTACAAATTACAGCATAAGATTTGTAATAAGAATATAGTAATTAACTTATAAAAACTATAAAACTACAGTATTTTTTTACAAGGGGCAGAAATTTTTCATAGCTTCCCAGATGCTTGATATCTTTAAAGAGTGCACAGAAAGTTGTATGCATGCACATAACTGCACAGCGAGGCCCGTTGGAATGCCACCAACATCACTTTATTTCATCATTTCAAGGTGCTTTGATGAAATTGAGATGAAATGGACCAAGTGCAGAGTTGCCTCCGGTATGGAGCCGACTACAGGCGTCTTTCCGCAGTGCTGTGCGGACCTTGTATGTCCGGATATGAAAGGTAAGCAGAGTGAATAATGTGTAAATGTTGCTAGTATCACGAATTACTTCTTGCTTCAGAGTACGACGTGTTTAGTCGGCAAGCAAGATTAGGTAGTTAGCCTACATCAAGAAGGTCGGCACATGAAAGCCTACGAGGAACGCACTGCAAATCCAGAAAGCTAATTGAAGAACAAATTCTTGCATTAAATGAGTGCAAATTGTACAAATAAACGTACTCCTTACACCACACACTTTTTTTACAACACATTCTCGCATGCACACAATGTGGCCATGGACAACTGGCGACCATTAGGGATGCCCTTACACAATTTTAGTGGGTAACCGGAGCTATAAATTGGTTATTTCTGGACCCGTGGATTTTTTCTTTCGTATGCAACTTAAAACTGGCACATTTCCTGTCATTCCTTCTTGCGGAGGTGTATTCCGCAATGTGACGTAGCTGTTTGGTTCACTAGATGAAGAAAGCGAAGAAGAACGTGCCGCTCGTCTCGAGAAACGGAATGTAATACCCTTTGAATTGGGGTGGATTACCACCATGCTCGGCTACGCGTGCATGCACGGCGCCAAGCGCAGCGATCGACGCCTAGCGCCATCTCTCATAGAAATTACGATGCACGTCTACCCATTATCGAGTTGCACCCCCTCAAGATATGTCTCAAACAGAATTTGCTCCGTTTGGGGGTCAAGGTGGGCCTAGAATTCGGCTTGCACTGCGATATGGTAACGCTTCAATTAGCACTTGTATGTATGCAATGTTTAAATATTATTTAATTGTGGCTTTATTTCTAAACCACAACCCATAGGGTTTAGGAGTAACACAGATAATTTAGCTAGTTGGTACGTCATTTTAACACTTTAAAAAGCGCTGCGACAGGGAACACCAAGAGAAAGAAAGAAAACGAAGGACAAGCGCTACTATCAAGTGAAGTTTATTGGAAAAAACACAAAAGGTTAAATAGCTCACACAAGCCAGCCAGCAACGCATGCGCCTGCCCCCAAAATGACAAAACTTAGCAATTATAATCCGTTGGACAAAAATGCTTGTGCACCTCTGTAAAATAGTACAAAAATTCTGTATAGGCATTCCAATCAGCTAACAAGGCAATTATCTTAGGCATTTTAAATTCACGAAAACCCCGACATGTGCTTCAGCGCACCATCTGTTGTAATCAATAATTGTGAAAATCGGTATCTTAACTCAACACAGTGATTCGTTTTGTCATTTTGGGGGCAGGCGCATGCGTTGCTGGCTGGCTTGTGTGAGCTATTTAACCTTTTGTATTTTTTCCAATAAACTTAAGTTGATAGTAGCGCTTGTCCTGCGTTTTCTTTCTTTCTCTTTGTGTACCCTGTCGCAGCGTTTTAGAAAGTGTTGAAACCATAGGGTGTTATTTGCCTACCAAATTCGGTATACAACTGTCCCCGGATGGGTGCCCGTTGTTATTGGAGTATATATATATATATATATATATATATATATATATATATATATATATATATATATATATATATATATATATATATATATATATATATATATATATATATATAGCAGACATGGTAAAGTAAATGAGGGGCCCGTTTGACAAACTTATGAACTGTTGGCTCCCTACACACACACACGCACACACACACACACACACGCACGCACGCACGCACGCACACACGCACACGCACCACGCACCACGCACCACCACCACACACACAGACACACACACACACACACACACACACACACACACACACACACACCCGCGCCACACACACACACACACACACACACACACACACACACACACCCACACACACACACCTGTAACGGGACAGTAACGGGACACACCTCTAACGGGACGGGACACACACCTGTCCTGTAACGGGACAGTTTTCCTACCCGTTTTAGCATATTTTTTGGTGAAGGAAAGAATGATAGTGCACAACCAATTTTAATGGCCACCTTTTTGGATTCGAGAAACCAAAACTATGCCGCCATTTCGTCCCCTGACGTCGTACTCACATAGTTCCACCTCTATCCACCATATTGGATCATGACGTCATTATTGGCACGCGGTAGGTGGTTGTTCCTACAATTCTATTGTAGATGGTGCTACAAGTCTCAACGAGAGACGTGCTGTTTTCTAGTTGCAGCCACAGATGGCGCTTTGTAGCAGGCCTCACGAAATCTCAAAACGTGATCAGTAAGAGCTGACGCTGTTAATACCTATTGCAAGATAATCAAAATTCTCCAAAATTTTGTATTTTATAATTGTATCAATTTAAACTGATATTGTGAACATTCCGCACTTAATTGATATAAAAAAGACAAAAAATCCACAGAACGGGAGACACACAAAACGCGTTTCGCATGTTGCCTTTTTTTCTTCCCATTAATCTTGATATAACCACTATGAAGCATTACCAAGCTCTTGGCTTGTCACCAAAGGAAATCCGGCCACATTACAGGTCGCAACAACTTTTATCTACAGCGAGGAAAGTTGGCACTCACGTAGGAATGCTAGAAATATTTTGCTATTAAATATGACACCTGTGTTATTTGAGATCATCGGGACAGGGCTATGGTCTATCATCGGATGATGATGACATGCAGATGGCTTCGCTGTGGTGTAGGCTAGGTGCCAACGTTAATGTCACCACTTAATCTATGTACACAGAAAGACTGCCAGTGTGTCTACTGAGCGTGCCCCTCCCACCGAAAAAAAGTGTTTCATAAGTGTTCCATAAAGGAGTCATTTCACAAAAAAGAGAAAACGTCGCAAACAGTTAAAATTGCGTCAGTTTTTTACTGCTACACATCTTCGAATATTTTCTGGCTACAGAGCCGCGACATAGCTTTAGTGCTCCGCCTTACGTACACAGTATTTTTGTGTGTCAGATTTGCTCTGCTATGTTAAAAAAAAAGAATGCTTAAGTTGTATTTTCGTCTCGAAGCATTCCGACAGAAAAATCTTACGCATTTCAAGACTGCCAGGTATCAGTCAGTATAGAAGCACTAGAATGTGCACTGAAAATTTCGCAAGAAAACAAAAGCAGCAGCTTTATGGAACAGCGAATACACTCTAAGCAAGAAACTGAAGCTCTCACGTGGGTATACGTCATAGCCAGCACACCATAAATTCTTCAGGGTGCATGACAAAACATCTGTGCTTATCCTGTCGTCGAACGCAGGCGTAAACATGAAATCGAGGAGAAGCGTATATAATATAGCCAGTACATTTGGACGCTCAGTGCACCCCCCCCCCCCCTTCCCAGATTCATCGCTTGCGTGTTTTGAGCTTGACGGCGCGGAGTCTCCCATGTAGCGTTTGCGGCTAGAGCAGGACGGAGGAGGAGGAAATAACTTTATTTGAGGCCAACACTCAGGCCCAGTGAACAATAGCGCTTGCTCCGCCAAGGCCCGCTGACGATATGCGTTGCCCGAGTGAAGTAAAGCACTCTATGAAGGAGGCGGAGGGCAAGGAAAACATCTCAGCTGGTAGAGCACCACACGCAGCTAGAACAGCCTTTACCATCACCTGCATTTCCTAGGTGGAGATTGCTCTCCGGTTCTTTGACCGCTTTTATTGGTTTACGTGCAACCGCGTTCAAGTACTTCATTTATTCATTCTTCTGAGCGCGCTCGGTATGCCAAGCTGCTTTCTCTTCGTCATGTGCTACGGCATTCGCCAATTTTCCTATAGTGAAAATTACGTATTTGTGCACTTCAAACAAATTTTCGCCTTCGTGTGCAAACACACGAAGCTGCTGTTACTGCAACAGTGGAGTTTTCGTCATTCTCAATTCGCCCGAATATTTTGTGCTGCTGAAGCGCTGCTTCCGACGTGCATTTGGAAGCACAGAAGAAATATATGAAGGACGACGACGCCACATACACCACGGAACGCTTTCCCAACGTTGTGTAGCACTTGCGACAGTTAAGCTTCGCCTTAAGGTTACGACGTGATAGCGTAGTGATGTATAACTGTCCCGTTCTGGACAGTTATACACCTTTGAACTCATTTTTCAAAAGTGTCTAAATGAATTCGACGAATTTTTATGGCGCAAGGGCGTCTATGGCCAAAGGGCGCCATGGTATAAGGTATTTTCCTTTTGTCAAGGTGGGGTCAAAGACCCATTTCCCAAGCATTTCACCCTAAATAAACCGAGCACCAGACCAGGGAAAAGCTTGTACCCACTGTATCACCAGTGGGTACCCGGCGGCACTGGGGAGAGAACCCCGCACCTCCCGCATACGAGACGCATGCTCAACCACTCCGCCACCGCGGCGGTGTGTTTAAATGAATTTATCAGTTTCACACTCTAAACGTTCTTAATTTGCGTCATCAAGCATTCTCTTTTCTTTCTGATCAATTTGACACCCTTTGAACCCCTTTTTAAGGTTTTTCATTTGTTTAATTAATAAATTAAATGCAATGATTTCATTAACCTGTCTTCGCCTATCACACCAATCAATTATAAATTACTAGAACGACAAATTACCATGCTCCATTTTTTTACGCAGCCCCCAATTATTTCCGACACGCGGTGCCGACTACTACCGCGCCGATGGCTTTTCGACCGAACGAGCTCTATACTCTGTGGCGTAATAAAAACGCAGGCGTGGTGGCTTCCTTGGCTACAAGCACGGCGATATAGCAAGCATTATATGCCAACAGCTAGACAGAGCACTGAGCATTCTCGCGATCGCCGAGTTTATAGGAAGCCGCGAAACTAAGCAGCTTGTTCTCTTTGTCGTTGGTTTCGAACTCGGCTCGCAGAACTGAGGTGAGGAAGGTCGTTTTAGCGAGAAATGTTTTTTAACTACTATTCGCTGAAAATAATGCGGCAGTGTCTTAAAACTGCGGCGAAGCCGACATCGAAGCTGGAGCTAAATCTGGAAGCCGAAATAGATGTACTCTAATGCCGAATTTGCTGTTCGAATGGTATTTAGGAAGAAAAAATACTTTCCACTCCACCCCCGCTGAAAGGAATGAAACCACCGTCGCTTAAATATTAAAAGGAGCTTTGAGGAAAACAAAGAGATGTTTTACATCTCGGTAGACATCTCAAGCACGCCATGAGAGTAGGGATGAATGAGGGACAGAAAGCGTAAGACAGAAACTCGCGCCGTAGCGGAGGGCTCCTGAAATATTTTTATCATATTGGATTCTTCAACAAGTAGCGGCATCGCCCAGTACATGTGTGGCTTGCACTTGCCCTCACTCGAAACGCGGCGGGCTCTACCTGGATTGAAGCTGCGCTGTACGCTATGAGTGAGGTTATTATACAACGCAAGATAACTTGCTGATAACCGCTTAAGAATGGCTGCTACCACTGTTGTAAGCAATCCTGGAATGTTCTACGCCTCTCATAAAATGTTTTTCGTATTTAGGCCTACTTCGAACGAAGAGATAGACTTCGGTTTACCGAAGTCGGTGGCAGGGTTTGTAAGCGAAAGACTCCTTTGAGCTCTTTGATTTATGTACGTTAGGGCGCAACTGTAGACAGATCGAAGTTATCCAAAAAAAGGATGAACGCCGCGATCCAACGACAAAGACGCTGCATTCACTAAAAATGGAGCTCCTGTCATCCAATTTGTGCTAAAGAACAGAAAACAGGTATCATTAGCAGTGACGAGATTTGGATTAAGCTGCAATGTGTCGGGAAAGTCATTCCTTGAGTGAATCTTAGAGGCTTAACAGCATCGTCATGTACTTCAGAACGGTTATCATGGAGTGGCTTTTGGTGCAGACGTCAATTATTTCAATCGCAGTGTGGAAAAATTTTGAAATGCGATTTTCTCAGCAATGAACCAGTCTTTGAACGCAGGGCTGGCATCAGTGTCCCAAATATTAAGCGTAGAATTTATTTTCTGTTAGAAAACCAATCGCTTGTATTTGTCTTTCTTTTGCCGTCCGTGTGTTTTGCGTTGCATATTTCCGCTTCTGCGATGAACCAACAGATCCAAATCATACCCTTCATCATTAGTCCCTAGCCTGCGTTTCAGGAACATCGGGCGTCTTGAATAACTTGTGAGCCTCCACTACCATCCTTGTTTATCCTTTCCTTCAAACAGTTTGGTATTACTTACCACCCTTATTGCAAAATCCAGAGTCCTCCAGCGTCGTCCAGCCCGAAACCAGCATCGTTATTGCGCTGGTTTTGGTTGGGAACACCGCCTGGCAGCGAATTTCAATGCAGCTTGGATGAGAAGACACTGTTTTCGCTGGTAGGATAGACGTAAACGCTGGAATCTGCTTTGCCACGCTGGTTTTTAGCTGGTATATCACTCATGACACTGGAACAAGTGCTTCACGCGTTGGGACCACGCTGGTCCCAGTGTCAGTTTAGGAACCGCTGGCAGTCCTTAAACTGGGCGCAGAAATATTGGGCAAATGAACATTGTTGTGGCAGCAAGCGCCCTTTTTCGGAGTCTCAATTGGCAACTGAATAGAAAATGAAAGCAATATATTATTATTTCAGGTGTTTAGATGGGTGAGTTGATCGTTCGTAAGCTAGCGCAATCGACGTAGAGCATACCTTCAGATCAGGCACTGGCGAACAAACTGCAAGAAAAAAGTGAAGGAAAATTATAGCCTATCGTCACAAACTCGAAACATATGCTTGAGAAACTGAAATGCAGTGACTACCGCCAAAATATGCAGAGATATCGCTTCATCGCAGGCTAACGAAGCCTACGAAGAAGCGAGCTTACGCTCGCTCTCTTCCCGCTCCGGCCAAGTTTTATCAGAGATGCAAAAAGACTAAAACAGTGAAAAAAACAGTCTGCCGAACGATGAAGCAGTGTGTAAAACAAAAAAGCGCACACAGTGCGTGTGTGGGTTGTTTCCTGAGTGTTTCTTCGGCGTTGTACCCTTTCTTGCCCTGAATTCTGATACTGAGCAGTCGATCGCGCAACGCTTCCTGATGTGTTGACATGTTTACGAGGCTTAGTCTGAAGCAAAATTTGGCCTTCGCTGCTTCGTAGGACGGTTGTAACGCTACGTCGCGCAATGCGCCAGCAAGTTTTGCGCTGGAGCACCGTGAATAGCGAGAGTTATGTGCGCGGCACAGGAGCACAGCCAAACAGCCAGAGCCGTGAAAATTGCGATTTAAAACTCTTTTTCATGCCAACTAAAGTGCGTGTAGAGATTGAGAACATCAGTGGGAAACATCGGGAGTCGGTAAGCATCTTCAATGTTTTTGAGCGGTAATCCTTTAGCCGCGTCCAAGTTCACTTCGTGAATAGAACCGACGGCGATGAACTATTTTCTCAGAGTTGACTTTGAAAACTACAAAAAAACAAGTATTTTACATGTCGTCGATTTGGTGTACGGCAAAGTGGTCATAGGCACCGAGCGAAAAGCAGCGGTAACAATGGGCAGCCTTGCCGCACGTATGCTCTAACTCAATTTTGCCTGTGAGCTCTCGGCTAACAACCGGATTCGTGGTACAGTTACTATAAGCCATTTGAGCCCATTTTAATATAACTTCAACACCGACATCTTCGTGGATTTTAAAAAAGAATGTCATGACATACACGGTCAAAGGCCTTCTATAAATGAATTTGCAACATTGCGACTCGCCTAATGTCCGCGTCACGGCATTCCAGTATACTCCGAGTCGCATGCTAATTCGTTAAGATGGTCCGCCCTTGACTTCCACACGTCTGATGGGGTTCAATCGAGAGGTCCATAACTGACTGTAAACCTTTGGCTAATGTATTCATAAAAATTTTATAATCAGCATTAGTAAGAGTTATCAGCCGATAACCAGTAACCTGTTTAAGCTTAGCAGGATTGTGAGTTTTTGGTTTAAGTACTGTACGTGCACGGCAAAACGACGGTGGTAAAATATCTATTCTAAACGACTCTTCATAAACGCGTTGTAAAATGAGAGCAGAATGGAACAAACAACAACTGTATTCGATGTTTTGAACTGGAAACATGCGAAATTAAAATATTGACTTATGCCGATAATGTGGCAATTTTTTTTTGTAGCAACTAATGCATAGAGCATGTGATGTCGGTTGTTCGCAAATTTTGTGATGTAACCAATCGCGTTGTTATTCTGGGCAAATGTGCGGGCCTTTGGCATGGAAAGTGGGCAGTCAGCGCCTTTGTGTCATGCAAGTGTTAAATGGTCACATGCTCCTCCTAATTACCTAGGTGTTCCTCTCGAGAAGTTTCGAAATAACGATGACTTTCGGAAGGAGGAAATTCAACAACTTTCCATGCGTACACAGAAATGGTCGCGAAAGGAACTGTCTATATTCGCGCGCGCAAACATATGTAAGGTATACCTGGTTTCAAAAGTGAGCTATTTGTTGCAGGTCTCTTCATGCTCTCGACTTAGCATTCAAAAGTTTCATCGTCTCTTGCAGTTTTTGATTGGCAGTCTTCATGGGAGAGAACTAAACGTAATAATTTATTTCTGCGTTTGAGAAAAAGGGGGTCTTTTCTTAGCACACTTGTACCTAAGGCAGGTGGTGTCAAGATTTACGTTTCTTTGAGATCAACGCGACTCTTTCCTGCGGACTTTTATTCCAGTGAGGCTTTCTTCGGTTTTGCCAAACTGTTATTTCCACTGTAGGTCGGATGCGATACAGTGCAAGTAGATTTTGGAAACAAGTGATCTTTGCTTTCCGGTTTATAACTGCGCGCTTCAGTTTGGAACACCTTCAAACATCAGGCGTAATAATTTGCTAAAGGATTTGGTTCACTGTGTCTTCCCGGAGCCAATATATCGATATCTGTATAGTTGAGGCCAAGGAGGAAATGTTTCAAAAGAGCACGGAAAATGGTGGTGCCGGCGGGTGTGAAGACGTTTTTCTTCATGTTGCACAATAGTACGTTGCCGGGTAAAACATGGATGGAGGAGAAGGGATTGTTTTTACCGTGATGTGCTGATTCTAAACCAGAGTGAAAGATCATGTCTTTATTTATTGCTGGGATGCGCTGCTCTTTTGGGACGTCCTCCAGCGTACAATAAAGAAAGATTTACCGTTGAGGCTATACAGGGTACGATTCCTGGACGTTGACTGGATTTTTCTAAATACGGTGTAATTTTCCTTCTTGGCCTGTACAGTATTTGGCGAAGAAGGATGGCTGTACGAAACTGTGTTAAAGATGCGCGGTCTGTCCGAGACTACTTCAAAGAAAACACATTTAAGCTGCGTGAATGGTACAAGGAGCTATGTTTTGGAGATGAAGTTATCGAGTTGATGTTTCCCTGGAAAAGTCTTTGATTTTCTCACGTGAGTGAAACACATGTCCGCTCTGAAGTTTGAGAGTGCAGCGCATAATGTGTTTGCGATCTGGTGTAAACTGTCAAAACAGGCAATTAAGACAAAAAAAGTCGATGTGGTGTAGTGGGTGGATTTCCGGCCGCGCTAGCTAGCGGTCGTGCTTATCATGTGCTCAAATGGAGCGGTTTTAGTGGCCGTTTCTGGCCACGGCAGTATTGTTTTTGATGAAGCTCAATAGGACTACCAAATTACACTGCCGCAACTGTCCTCAGGTCAGATAGTTTTGAATGTAGTTTTTATGCACAGGGGTGTTGAAGGCTCGGCCGTTCCGCGTCAAAGATTTTAGGGATGCTCTAGCTGATTCGGGTGCAATTCCTGACGTTATCGTGCTGGGGGCGTACCAATGAATCGTGTTTGGGTGGTAACAATCAAGACAGCTGAAGCCACAAAGCGCATGCTTGCCAAAGGAGAGCTCGTCGCTAAGGAGCGTCGGTGCCTCGTCATTAATCCAGATAACCAAGACATCAGACAAACTTCACTGGTTACTTCACGGATCAGCGACGAAGACGTGCGGGCTGCCTTAGCAGCTTATGGCAACGTAACTGAAGTTACCCGAGAGAAATGGCGAGTCCGCGGCATCAGCGACAGGGCGTCGACCACAAGGCTAGTTGCCCTGAAGTTAGAGGCCGGGAAGCACGATTGACGATCTCCCTCATCAGCTACGTGTCGGAGGTGAGGTTGCCTAAGATGTGGTGCCGAATCGGGCTCCGTTGTGTTTACGGTGCGCCAGCACGGGCCACATCAGGCGAGACTGCAAAGTGCCACGGTGCTCGCGATGCCGACGCTTTGGGCACGGCGATACCCAGTGTGCCCAGACCTACGCTTCCATGACAAGCTAACCAAAGACTGATTTGGTGGCAGAGCACGTCATGGAGGCTCAAGATGTGGAAGAGACTTCCAGTAGTGCTGCAGGCGGACCAGTGTGGGCCTCCAGCTAGTGACGTACCTGACCGCGCAAATGAAAATTATGGTGCTAATGCTATGACTGGTGAACAAGTTCATGTAAGTGAAAGGCTGCCCAGCAAATAGGCTATTGAGAATGACTCCGGTAGTGCTAGAAAAACCATTTCGGTGGTGAACGAGTAATAAAAAGCGCAAACTATAGATGCCACGAGCGGAGGGCCAGCAAAAAGAGTGCATGAGGAGACGGATGGTGCTGGAGACAGTTCCAGCGTGGAACTGCCTTTCAAAACAGCTGTGACTTGGAGGCCAGACTTCAAGTCCAAGCAGACAGTTCCCCCTGACCGCAAAGCACTCAACCAGGAGCCCACGCAAGAGCGGGGGCGTATTGTTTGTCACCGTAAGCAACCAACATTTGCGTACATCATGGCAGTATTTCAAGACACAGCACCATTGCAGGGAGTCGGTGTTTCCTGCGCGGGCGCGACGGTCGACTGTCTCTGTAAACTACGTACGATTTATGGCACTACATATTGAGGTAAGCCACATGCGGCTCTTTTGCTCTGAATAAACATGGCAGCGAATGTTAGGAAAGCCCTACGTGTAGCCTCAATGAACGTACGAGGCTTGGCAAGTAGGCATAGGCAGTACCAGGTTAGCCGCCTGTTCATTGAAAACGACATTGACATTGCTCCCGTAGAAGAAACCAAGGTAAGCAGCCAAGAGCAGACGGACCGCATGGTGCAAGAACGTGTGCACGACACATGATGTAGGGGCATATGAAGGTTGCGCGCTATTTATACGCAAGTGTGTGGGAATTTTGGAGAAACAAGCTTTTGTTCGTAAAAATTGCCGATTTATTGTCCTAGATTTTGCCATTACGGTGTCTTTTTGGTGTGTAGTGTGCATTTACGCGCCCAACAACGAATGTGAGCGCAAGGTGTTTTTTGAAAATTTGAGCCGTATCTGAAATCCGAGCGCAATATTATATTTCTTGGAGAGTTTAATTGTGTTCGTAGGCCAGAGGACCGAGCCAAAGGTCGGCCAGTAAGAGGTTAAAGTTTTATTATATTGAATGGGCTAGTTGACGATTATGAGTTAATAGATGTTGGCTGTATTTATCCACAAGCACTCAGGTGAATTTCACGCATTTCCAAGGTGAGAGCCATGCTAGGCTTGATCGCATTTATATATTGATGGATTTGTCATCTTTGTGTAAAGAGTATTACGTTATACCAGTATCTTTTTCTCATCATTGCCTCGTTGTGTTCAGCCTGGATTCCAGAGTAAGGAAGTCGCAATTTAACTTGGATCCCTGGAAATTACATGCTGAACTCTTAGACTATGATCTCTTTGTAAACGATGTAAAACAATTGCTGCAAACGGCAGCAAATGGTTATAGTAATTCTGGAGCCAACTGGGAAGGCATTAAAACCAGCGTAAAACTGAAAGCAATCGAGCGAGCAACTGTGTTGCAACCCAAGGAAAAGAAAAAGAAAAGGATTTGCAGTGTCAGCTGAAGTTACTGCTGAACATCGAAAATGGGCAGCCTGATTTTTGCGTGAATCAGATAAAAGAAGTGAACAGCAAACTTGAGCTTGTAATTGAAGATAAGTATAAAGGGTCAGTGGTGCGAGCACGCGCTGAGTGATTATGGCTTGGAGAGACGCCAACTAAGCGATCCCTAAGTGACGAAAAGAGCTATGCCCCAAAAATTAGTTCCATTAAATACTGTAGAGAAATAAGGAAACCACCAACCCGAATCTCAAAAAGCCGCATTTGTTGATCAATATCGAGATTTACTGGGAAAGGAGCATGCAAAGAACGAAGGTTTTCAACTTGATATTTTGCGACGAATGCCCAAATTAGATGACAGTGTTAAAGAAAGTTTGGAAGCGCCAATGAGTGTAACCTAAATAGAATTTGCGAATGACCAGCTAAGTGCAAAAAGTCTCATGAACCTGATAGCGCAGGCGCCGTCTTCTACAAATATTTCAGAGAAGAATTCAGTTCTTTTTTGCATAGAGTGTTCAAGGAGGATTATGAAATGGAACAATTGCCACCCACTTTTGAGACGGCTGATGTCTTGATTCCGAAGTGTGACGACGCGACGAATACACTGTTGGTGGGGTCCTATCAGCCGGCTAGCCTCACCAACGTCAATTATAAAATCTCTATGAAAGTGCTGGCAAGAAGGAAACAAGGCGTTATAAAATATCTGGTAGGTCCACATCAAACCTGTGGCATACAAGGGCGCACCATTAGCACCAATGTACACGTGGCGAGAAGCATTCTCGAATGCTCTGACGTTCTCGGAGGTCGAGTTGCTATGTTGCAACTTGATCTGGCGAAAGCGTTTGATCGAATAGGCCATGACATCCTTTTTCAGCTCTTAGAATATGTCAATTTTGGGAATATTATCGCCAATGGAGAGAGAGAGAGAGACTCTTTAATGAAGAAACAGAGAATTTAGCCGGCGTTTCAATGGTGTCAATATGTGCTGCGCACCTCATTGTAAACAAAAGACTTAGCAAAATATTACTGTAAAATCCTCTGTGAGGCAAGGCTGTCCATTGACCCTTTTGGTTTTCGAGTTATAGCTTGAACCCTTTTGCTTAAGCCTGATACATAATGAAAGGATCCGCGGTTTCACGCTCGAGGGAAGAGAAGTTAACGTACTTGCGCACGCGGGTGATGTCGCTATCTTCGGCGATAATTGAGCCAGCGTTCAAGAAGCTGTTCAGGCGGCGGGCGATTTCAGCGATAAAACAGGATGTCGCGTTAACTGGGACAAGTCAGTAGGTTTCTGGCATGGCGAGTGGGATCAACAACTTGAATTGTTTGCCAACGTACAATGGACAGCGCTGCGCTTAATATATCTTGGTGTGCCCTCCAGCACTATGATGACAGCGATCAATACTGAAGAATGAAATAGGAAGTGTTCGGGATAAAAGGCTTGGATGGCACGGTCGAAATCTTTCCATTTTCGCACGTGCAACTATTGCTAACCTTTTTCTAGCCGCAAAGATATTGTATGTTCTTCATATATTAAGTCGCGTGTTAAACGACAAAAATACATAGAGTATTTGCTGTTTCTGTGTGGCGCAGCACATGGGAACGTACTGGCAGGACCAATTTGTTCTATTCACTTCGTAATGGTGGTGTGGGTCTCGTGCATCTTTAGTGCAGGCAAACTGTGTCGCGCTTTCTCTTTCTTCGCGACCAGAATGATGGCTTTTTGCGCACAATCATACAAGGAGTTCAGCTTAAGTTAAGAACAACGCAGTGATCCATGGAAGGAAAAATGATAGGTGCAACGTTAAGAGACCTGAAGCGGGCAGAGTGGGGGAGGGAACAAACGCGGGTTAATCATATCCTAGACGAAGTCATGAGGAAGAAATTGGCTTGGGCAGGACATGTAATGCGAAGGGAAGATAACCGCTGGTCCTTGAGATAACTGAGTGTATTCCAAGAGAAAGTAAGCGTAGCAGGGGGTGGAAGAAGGTTAGGTGCGTGGATGAGGTTAAGAAGTTTTCAGGCAAAGGGTGGATGCAGCTGGCAAACTACAGGGTTAATTGGAGAGACATGGGAGAGGCCTATGCCCTGCAGTGGGTGTAGTAAGGTTGATGATGATGACGATACAAGTACATCTGCGAAATGCTCTGCCCGAGTACATTGTCTCATGTTCTGCTAAAAAGAGTGCAAGGGTAAAAGGATTTTAGCGCGAAGTTGTTTTGTTTTTGCGCTTTTTGAAAGTGCGTTTGTCGTTAATGTATTTAAGTTCAGTAATTCAAAAGAAATTGCATAAATATTAATTGGCTGTTATGCTACCCATACCAATGTACCGACAGCTAAGCTGTGCAGGCTCAGGGCAGGATGTTCTCAAAAGGGGGAATAGAAACCCTGCGTTAAAAGCTTTTTCTTTAACTCCATAGCAACTAACTTCCAGTGAACACATGACTAGATAAGACGGATTTTTCGTGCCATGGACAGTAAATTGTGTTTGTGCAAAAAGCCAGAAACGATCGAACATGTGTTCACCGACTGTTGGAACTCTGAATTTCAGTGGGACATCCTTCAAAGAACGTTAAAGAAAGACCTGCCAATCACATCATATGGGATTCGGCTTTTGCCTGTAGGTGACCCGCGAGGTTTCCCCTATGACCTCATCATGCTACTCGGACTGCATAGTTTATGAACAACAAGCATGGCATTTAGAAATGCTGATGTAAACGTTCGGCCAGTGAGAGAGAATTTTATATAGAGTGTTATGTACACGCGGTAACCTTACCGTGCCGAACTAGAGCCACATGAGTGGCTACCCGTGTTCGATGAACTTGCAGCTCTGAAGATTTAAATTGTTGCGTTGACCCGGGTGCGGTCAGCGTGTTTTATTGGAGTGATTTGACTGTTGTGAAAACTGGCAATAAAGAACAAAAAAGTCGATGTGTTGTAGTGGCTAGCACGTCCGGCAGGTAGTCACAAGGTCCCTAGTTAGAATCTCCCTGCTGGTTAAATTTTTCCGGTCTCTTGTTTTAACTTTTCATTTTTTTACAACATGCTGCCTATTTCACAGCTTTTTTTAAATCTAGGCTTATTTATTTTGGGCTCCAAAAACCAGAGCCGCATCTCAGTATGGATCCTAGTATGGCGCGTTCCAGCACACAGCGCCATTCTGGGCTCGTAATTAGGTATGGCTCTGGGACGATCGCCCCCAGCGGCACCGGGTTTTGCAATCTGGACAAGATGCGTCTCTAGAGCGATACTGTTACAGGGGCCTGAGTTGCCCGGTATGATGGAAAGAATATTCTTTCCCCGGATTTCAATATATTCGCTGGATGCAATTCAAAAGGCAAATACGTCTTTCTACGTCATTCTTCAAAAGGCTAAATTCGGCGCCGACTTTATACGCCGTGCTATCCAGACAGTCGCTCTTCGAGGTGAACACAGCGCAACAAAGACTATGGAAGACGACAACGCAGGCGCTGCTTTCTGATGACAAGCCTTGTCATCTATAACCGTCCTCGTTTAGTGCGCTGTTTTTCCTTCTAAAAAAATTATGAACCAACTAGCGCACACCACTTCTCAAATTGGCGCAATATTACGAGTTTGTCCAGAATAGGAGTTGCAGCTACGATGCTTAAAACACAGTGTGTATAACTGGAATTAGGTGTTGGTAAGTTTCTGATGCAGTAGAGAGTGTTTACATCACCCGTGTTCGATGTGAGTTTTATGGATCTTGGTGAAATGGACCATGAGTATTCTATATCAAGGACCTTTTTTTTTCAAGAAACCGCGCTTATTGGCGCTCGCATTTATTTTTCCCGGAGCAATAAAGAAATTTAATGCAGACATGAGGTATTGATGCAACAAGCACAAAGGTCTGCTGGGATTCGTATCAAAGCAAAATTAACTATAGGACTTCTGAACTCAGTCTTAGTCGTTCGAGATTTCTCTTCATAAGCGCCAACTTAAGAAAGACACTTAGCTGCGATACATTTTGCTGCTGGAAAGGTGGTCTACTTCCTCATTCTTTTAACCCAAGCAATGTAGATACCAAAAAAGTGATGTCAAGGTTACAGGAGATAATGGAAATAGAGATACACCCGGAAAATGTGTATAGCATATAGTGTACCACTCTTCGAACTTTACTTTCTCCTCCAGCTACTCATGGCCTCTTTGACACCAACTACTACCCCGCCGAAGTTGTAGCAGGTGAGTACAAATTTTGTTTCCTATATCGAACAGCTCACCATTTGCTATCACCTAACTGCAGCAGGTACATGTTGCTAACACAGCGGGCTTCTAATACAGCTGCCTCCGCGTCATGCCTTTCACGTTCCACTTCGCTATAACTGTGTGACATACTGAGGGGCATTCTAAAGGTTAGGCTATATTCAACGATAATAGCCTCGTAAGTAGAAGGCTAGATAACCGCCTACACAGTTCCCCTCGCAGAGAACCACAAGCGAAGCGCAGAGGTCGTGAGTTCGGATACCAACGGCATCTTGTGGTTAGCTGAAGCTTTCACTCGCTTCTCAACTACTTCGTATCTGAAACAAAGTTCGCTATACGTTTCCATTTATAATCAACCAAAAACTTAATATAAAAATCCGACGACACATAAGCTCCGCCGTAAGGGCATGACGCGATAACGTTAATGGGTTGCTGTAGCAGCCTTAGGTCCTTTTTGCTTGTCACTTCGCGGACTCGGACGCAGTTATTTACTTTATTTCATTTATTTTCTATTCACTCTAATTTTTATTTTAAATTACCGCAAGACACATAAGGCCTCCCTTTAACCAAGTTTAACGAATGTTACACATTCGTCGAAGTGTAGCGAACCTGGCTGAATAACCAAAGATGAGCGGTTAATGTACCGGCGTTACCACTTTTCTTTTCAGCACGATTGTTTTTATTTCTTCAGAGGCACTACGTAATGTTGGTGGAATGACATCGAGACCCTGTAGGCCAAACAGGAATTGCATAGTGACGCCATCACTGCTGTATAGTGTGAACGTTGTGATGCCCCTGAATTACCCGCGAAGGTGATGCAGTTCTAACCCTCTCGACCAGTCCCGATTTTCTCAACACGGAGACGCCAACTACGGCTGTTTCTCCGCTGATGGGGACCCTTAACTCTTTCGCGTTAAAATCACAGAACTGTTACCAGTCTGTAATGCAAGTGATTTAGCGTTTGGTTGCCTAAGATCGCAAAAAGTAGGCCACTAGCCCGCTAACTGCTTGGACACTGCAGGGGTTGCCTAGCGTTTACAGCATTACTCTTTGTTTGTGGGAGGTGCGGAGGGTTTGAGTTGGGAGTGGTGAATTCCTTTGTGGGAAACGCATTTTCACCGGCGGATGCCCGGCGGTGTGCTTGTGGACGCTGACGCACGCGCAGAAATGGGGAAAGGGCCAAGCACACCTAACCATCTGATTGTTATCCCGTGGTACTTCCCTCGGGTTCAAATACTTTGCTGCCTTCATAAGTACATCGTAACAAAACCTACAACTTCTCTAATTCTGCCTGCTCAAAGCATACTGAGTACCTCGCTTTTCGCAGTCTTAATTTCACTAGTAGAATTATAGGGTTCTCGCAAAAACACCACAGTCCACCACAGTCTATATTGACCACATTTATGTCACACTTGCAGTAAACAATGTTCCACGTATACAGGTATGAACTGGAGTGGCGCCGACGAACACTGTCAAGGTTACACTACACATTTCACAAGCAGCTTCCAAAACATCAATGCCAGACAGCCACTGCCATGAGCGAGTTGCCAGAGCATAGTACGCGACATGCAGCGGTCGCCAATTTGGATGCCAGCATTCGCATGCCGTTTTCTTCTACTTTCTAGAAGGTTTCCTCAAGTCTAAAAAGCCGTCCCCGAAAGTTTTCTCCTGCAAAGAAAAAAACCTTGATTAAAAATTCACACGATGGTTAGCAGTATAAGATGCGAGATCCATCGACAGCTGCTAGGTATTTTCATTTCACAAGAAATTGAAGTAGAGTATCTGAGAGCGACATGATTGCATGAGGAATCGTAGTTTACTGTTTAACTTTTCTACACGTAATAATTTCTTAAGTAGCGGTCCACTACAGCCTCCTAGTCCAGGCGCGGGTTACTACGTCCGCTGAGCTTCTTGTCGGCCGGCGCGTTTCATATTGACCGCTGCTGACAAACTGTGCTACATCCGTTATCGCCATATCCTTCCATCTCCCTCCACGGAATTCGCCCTCCGGGTCTCCTTATTGCATGCCACCTTTTGGTTGCCCGTTCTTCGACTTTCTCGCTAACCAACGTACGATGTTTTCCCGCCAGAGTGAGCAACCGGAGGCAGTTGCCATGATTTCCACACAGAAGGTGGTTCGCCGTCTGAGTCAATTTGAGGTTGCGCGTTCCTCACACTCACCACATCTTCTTTCCACTGTAGCCCTCCTCCCCTTGAATAAAATGCGGCCGGGGCTAGCTGGTGCGTACAATTCTTAAGCAGTTGTTAGAGTAGCGCTTGTCCATGCCTCCTTGTGGGTTGTCGTGTTTGCGCTCACCTTTCACTTTAAGAATACCTTGTTCCCTTCCTCTCAAGACTACCCGTGGTTCCCGTGGCAACCGCCCTGCAGATACGCACTCTTGCGCTATTTCATACCACTTCCTCCCACTTCCTCTCAATGTAACCCCCCTCCAGATGGTTCCCTTGGTAACCACACTCCGTGAGTACATTCCTCCGCTCTCATTATGCCTTTCCACATGAACAGTTGCCACTCTCCAAGTGGGCGTCGTGGCAACGACCTTGCGGTTATATACTGCTACACCAACTACTACTGTGACGCTGAACTCAGAAAAAGGGCCTTTAACAGCTGTCACTGTACAAATACAACCGCTCACCCGAACTGTTCGATGAGCGCCAGTGATAGCTGCTTCGCGAAATGAGAAACGCAGTGATGACGCCTCGCACGGACGACCACGCGACTGCCCAGGAACGATGCTCAGATAGCCGGCACTACTAAATTAGTGCATTATGATGGGCGCTACATGCTCTCAAATCTTGGGTTCTTTACGAATGGAAGAGGCCGTCACAGAAACGTTATGCAAGAAGGCATTACAAGTTTGCGGGAGATCTAGAGTACAGTGATTCCGCTGTTTTTAGTGATAAGGTAAAACATTCAACTCAAACTTCAGAGTCTCGAAAAGGGAGGCGGTAGAGTTACTACAGCGGGCGGTAAATTATAATTTTTCGGAATTAGATTTCCAAGAACCAACCAAGTTTATTCCTGCGTTTTAAATCCTCGTAGTTAATAAACACTAAATTTTACACAAGGCATTGGCGTAATATTTACTGGCGTCAGGAAAGAACTTGTCACAAGGAAGAGTTGTGCTGAGTGTAGATTTGTGTTTAGTGGCGCATAAGCATCTATGGCCATCATGCTCCAAATAAAATGTATGGATTATTGCTTTGTGCATGAATTTAATAAAAAAGTAAAACAAGGGTGAAGTAAATGAACTAAAAAGTTATTTCGTACAACCAAGTGATCATCATAGACAAATATTTTATGATTAGCTTACAGTAAAAGCTTTAAAGAAGGTCAGTTAACCTCAGCGGCCACCCTTGCCTGCGCAAGCATCTAGAGGCTCCCAACCAATGAAATGGAAACCTCAGCCTTCTTGTCAGGAATGAAAACATGGCTGAGGTGCGTCAAAGACAATTGAGGCGCTAGGTTTAAACTTACGCTTCATCAAGAAAACCAGTATCTCTTAAAAAACTAAAAACACAAGGTATGTCAACAATAAGCATCATTACCTAAGAGCAGCAATTAATGAATAGGGATGTGTTGATTATAAAATTGAGTAAAGTACATTTTTCTTAGTTTTCCGACCTTTGAGCACAACAGTAAAATATGGTTTGGTGTGAGCTCGTCTCCACATTTTTCACAAACAGGTTTTTCTTGTTTCGTCAGCAAGAAATTATGCTTCAGGTGTGTGTGTGTGTGTCCTAATTGCAGACGATATAAAGTTACTTTTATAAAACGTTGCTGGCATGTACAGGTCTTCCATTCCGCAAGGACAGGCTTTACAAACTGCAGTTTATTGTTTATTTCATTATCCTAAGTTATTCTTCATTTAGCCTTCAAGTTATTATCTATTAATTTTTTACAGTCTCTATGGGGCATGCTGCTTTTCTTGATTTCATGTCTGCGAGCTTCTGCGGCGCACAGGCCGGCTCTTTCATTTCAAACCATTCCAATTAGGCTTGGCACCCAAGAAAGTTTTATCACGTGGCCCTTTGTTGTGACTTTTTCTAGGTCGTGTATTATGCTTCCTACTAATGGTTTGGCTGCATATCTGGAGTGTAATGCCGTGATCATGCTAAGTAAATCAGCGTAGATTATGCTGTTTTGAACGCTGTTATTTACGGTTCTAACTACAGCTATACAGTGTGCATAACATTCAGCACTAAAAATGGATCCACAGATTGACAGCCTTACTGGCTTTTGCCATTTTCCTTGCACTACCGCGCTTCCGACATAGAATCTACTGCTTTTGAGGCGTCAGTGTAAAACTGTGAAGTTTGCATATTTTTCTTGCAGTGCGTGGTATTCCTGTAATATGTGCTCGTGTGGCGTTTTATTTTTTCCGACAATGTGTTAACGTAAAGCTACGTAGAGTAGGAAGGCTATATCATGGCGGCAGTGGGTCGTGCCTAGAGGCGGCATCAGGAGGGGTATCTAGTATTTAGAAGTTTTAGCAAATGTCCTCGAAGTGGAGAAGCAAAGGTCTGATTGGCAAGGGTTTGTTCTTGAAGTGTCCAGGAGGTTCACTTGGTAACCATGGGATAACAGAGGTGTTTCGGGAGTGAACAGATATTAAGGACAGCTGTGCATGCCAGCATAGTTCTTCTGTCTGTAAGGGAGGTTTCATTGATTTGGACATACAGACTCTTATGGCAGATGTTCTGTATGCGGCAGTTCAGAGATGTGAAACAAGCTTATGCATTGGGTCCAATCACTTTATACCTGATTGCCTTGAAGACACATTCACATTGCATCCATAATCTAGGGTAGAGCGTACTACGGACCGGTACATTTGTAAAAGACATGTTTTATAAGATCCCCAGTGTGTTCCTGACAGCACTGAGTATATTCAGGGATTGGGAAGCTTTCTTTTAGACGATGCATAAGTGCGGCAGAGATGTGAGTTTTTGTGAAATGTTATGCCCCAAAATTTGTTATTGTTTTACGGGAAGCATAATTTTATTTAAGTGCAGGGTGGGATCAATCTGCAAACCTCTTTTCAGCGACAAAAAAACAACTCTTGTTTGTGGGGAGACTTTAAACATTTCTGTCTGCCCAAATTGCTGTCTTTCATTTATCTTCACATTGGATTAAGCCTTTTATACCTAAGTGGTGCAGGCAGGGGCTTATTATTTTCCAATCTTCTTAGGTCGCCCCAATATAATATTTGTTGAACATTAGTCTGGTTTGCCGCATGTTAATTTTTAGACTCATAGCTCTGTTCTGCCTGTCTAACTCATTGATCATGCTTTGATGTTCATCTCCTGAATGACATAGAAAGGCAATGTGATCAGAGAATAGCAGATTACTTAGGTATTCTAATTTAACTGTTATGCCCAAATGTTCCCAATGCAGGCTTCAGAACACTTCCTGTAAATAGGTGGTGATTAGGATTGGCGAAATCATGCCTCTCTGCCTGACACCTTTCCTAATTGAAATTTTATTTCTGCATTTATGGATGACAATGGTAGCCGTGCAGTTGTTATAGATATCTCACAGTATTTTTCCATAAGACTTTTCTACACCCTGATTTCGCAATGCATGCATGACTGCTTAGGTTTCCACTGAGTCAAATGCTCCCTTGTAATCAATGAAATCTATATATAGGGGTTGCTTATATTCTGGGCATTTATATATCACTTGATTGATCGTGTGAATATGGTCTGTTCTCGAGTAGCCTTTACGAAAGCCTGCCTGATCGTCTGATTAATTGAGTCTAAGGTTGCCCTGATTCTATGAGCGATTACCTCAGTAAATACCTTTTAGGCAACGGGCAGTAAGCTTATCGGCCTGCAATTTTTCAAGTCCTTGGCGTCTCCTTTGCTTGTGAATTACGACAATGTTAGCGTTCTTCCAAGCTTTTGGTATGGTCTAGGTAATAAGGCATTGCGTATGCAGGGTGGTTAGTTTTTTTAGCACAATCTCCCGTCCGTCCTTCAACAGGTCTATTGTTACTTGATCGGCACCAGCTTTTTTCCCCTTTGCATCGCTTCTAAGACTTTCTTTAATTCCTCTTTCATTACTGACGAAATGGCCTATTGCTGTTCGCTAGTCTCTCTCATTAACGTTCTATGGACAAACCTTTTAACCCTCAGCCCTCAGTTCCCGGCGGCTGCGGAGCAACTGACCAAGGCGGCGGTCAGACCTGTGACGCAGCTGAGAGTGCTAAGAATCACTTGCTCCGAACAGCCCGCCATTGGAATCTGAACCTTGCAGCGTTTAACGCTAGAACCTTATCCAGTGAGGGTAGCCTAGCAGTGCTGCTAGAGGAACTAGCACGGATTAAATGGGATGTCATAGGGCTTAGTGAGGTTATGATAGGGGAGGCGTATACAGCACTATAGGGCGTGCACATACTGTGATATCGCGAATTAGCGGATAGACGAGAACGAGGTGTGGGGTTCCTCATCAATCCGGACATAGCTTGCAATATGGAGGAGTTCTATACTATTAAGGACAAGGTGGCACCTATCGTAATTAAGCGCAGTAGGAAATACAAGCTGAAGCTCGTGCAGGCCTACGTGCCTACATCCAGTCATGATGACCGAGTAGTTGAATGCTTCTATGAAAACTTGGAATTAGCAATGAATCAAGTAAAATCACACTGCACTGTACTCACGGGCGAATTCAGTGCGAAGGAGTGAGAAAGCAGGCTGGGAAGCAGGCGGTAGACTAATATGGCATAAGTTCTTGGAATAGCAGGGAAGAGTTATTTGTAGAGTCGCAGATAGAAATAATTTAGAGAAAAGTGCGCTGTAGCGACCACAGAATGGTAAGGTCTCGAATTAGCTTAGGCTTGAAGAGGGAACGGAAGAAGCTAGTGAAGAAGAAGACCATTAACGAGTTGGCCGTAAGAGGGAAAGCACAGGAGTTTAGGATAGCGCTGCAAAACAGATAATCAGCTTTTAATGAGGAAGGCGATCCCAATGGTCATACAATGAACGATAACCTGACAACTATCATTACGGAGTGCGCAGTAGAACTAGGCGGCAGGACGGTTCGAGAGAATACCGGCAAGCTATCGCAGGAGACCAAAGATCTGATTAAGAAACGTGAAAACATGAATGCGTCTAACCCTACAGACAGAATAGAACTAGCAGAGCTATCGAACTTAATAAATAAGTGCAAGGTAGCCGACATAAGGAAGCTTAATATGTATAGAATCGAGCATGCTCTAAAGAACAGAGGTAGCCTAAACGCTGTGAAGAGGAAACTAGGCATAGGTAAAATCGGATGTATGCGTTAACAGACAAGGAGCGCTATGTCATTAGCAATACGGATACGATAGTTAACGTAGCCGAAGAGTTCTGCACAGACCTGTACAGTAGCCAATGTAATAAGAGCGTTAATGAGAAAGAGAGCAGTGCACAGCAATGCGTCATCCCGCCAGTAACGAAAGATGAAGTAAAGAAAGCCTTAGAAGCAATGAAATAGGGAAAAGCAGCTGGGGAGGATCAGGTAACAGCAGATCTGTTGGAGGATGGAGGGGACATCGTGCTAGAAAAACTAGCCACCTTGTATACGCAATGCCTTATGACCTCGACTGTACCAGAAGCTTGGAAGAATGCAAACATTATCCTAATTTATTAGAAGGGAGACGCCAAGCACTTGAAAAATTGCAGACCAATCAGCTTACTGTCCGTTGCCGACAAGGTGTTTACTAAGGTAATCACTAATAGAGTAAGGGAAACATTAGATTTTAATCAACCATATGATCAGGCAGGCTTTCATAAATAATATTCCACAATAGCTCATATTCACAAGAGATGATAGAAAAATGCGCAGAATATAACCAACCCCTATGTATAGCCTTCGTTGATTACGAGAAATCATTTGACTGGGACGAAACCTCAGCAGTCATACAGGCATTGCGTAATCAAGGTGTAGGTGAGCCTTATTTTAAAATACAGGTAGATACATATAGGAAATGCAGAGCTACCATAGTTCTCCATACAGTCAGCAATAAAATTCCGATAAGGAAGGGCGTCAGGCAAGGAGATGCGATCTCGCCAATGCTATTCACCGCTTGCATTTGGTGCAATGCGCTGCCATTTTTGTGGCGTGCTGAAGCTTAGATTTATATCGTGTAAATTATAGCAGCTCTCTTCCAACAATCTATTCTCCAGTTTCTTTAGCTTAGCTTTTCAAGTGCAAAAACACATTCATTGTCTTAATTGATTTTTGTTAGATTTGCACTATTTCCTGGAAACTCCTGAATTAAACACTGCTCTTTGGAGTATTGCTAGCTTCTTTCTCCCACGTACACTCCATGTGTGCTTCCCTTGCTGTCAAATCAAAGCAGGGCCAGCACCAGTGCTCCTCTTTTGTGGTTTTGGTTTCTAGTTTTTGCTTGTTTTGAGGCATGTCAGTGCCGTTTGTTGCACTGTAATGAGCAGCGTGGTAGCACCCGTTTTCGCTTGCAGGATTGTCTCAAACGCACTTGGAAAAAATATTCACTCTCGAGTCGCTTGTTTTCGCAGCGGGCATAATGATAGGGAGACAATCTGGGCACTGTGTTGCACTTACAGGTCGTTACAAGAGGTCGGCTGACTTTCTCTCTCTCTAAGCAAATGCTGTTATAACAAGGTTGTTCGTTGCTGACGTCATTGTAAACATTCTTGCGATGTGTCGCTTTGCCTAATAAAATTGCGTTAGGTATTTATGTTTTCGTTTTTATTCGAAGAATTCAGTTAACGCGCACATATTCACGTCAATGCGCCTGCGAATTTTCTGCGTTCGTCCTTCGGGCCCATGCCATTAAAACCTACAAAAATAAAATCAACAATATTTATTTTGTATGTCACTGTGTTTCGAACCTGCGCCCCTTTATTGTGCTACTGGAAGCATAAGCACCGTTCAGAACACTTCGGCTATCGCTGCAGCGCACCTCAGCACGTTTCTAGGAGTAATTTCACTTGCAAGTGTTAAAGATTTACTCTGAGCGCAAAAGCTTCGTGTCAAGACAACCTAGAAACACTGCAATGAGAGACGCGCAGTTTGGACGCTGCATGAACCATGATAAAAAAAAAAGCCATTCTGATGGAAGACAAATGGTCAGAAGAGGCGAAAAGTGTGTCATTTTAGAAGTAAACCCAGCGCCGCCAAAATCAGGACTAAACAGAAGGCAAGAATTTCCGTGACGACCTAGTGGCCTAAAAATCACCTCATGAAACGGAAAAAAGGCGAGAACTGACAGACACCTTATACAGTGGCGTCCTCTGCTTGCATGGAAGGAATGCCTTCAGGACACTCTGAGAAATTCGGTTATGGAGGAGAACCTTGAAGATCACAAAAGGTTTTGCTTTAAAGGACTGGATTCATCACATTTTCTAGCCTATTTTCTTCTTTCAAATGACGTGCAAGACTTTCTTATACACACGGAGCACCTCGTGGTACTCGCCTATGATTGCTAAAAAATTATAATTGAATTTCTTCTTGAAGCTGTTTCGGTTTCGGCATCATTAACTGAACGATGGCTGTGACGTGCAGTTGATGCATAGGACAAGGGAGGCAAAAAAAAACAGCATTATGACTGCTTATACGTCGTTTATTGTAATTCTAGCTATTGAATCAGGCTGATTTAAGTGTTGCAGTGAGTTAAAACTATCTATGAGTAATTATACCGATTTCGTTTTGTGCGTCGCTCGAAATAAACATCGACTACACGTCACATCCATCGTTCGGTCGGTGAAACCGCAGCGAAAAGAGCACGAAAGACGGATTTTATTTATATGTTTTTAGCGGTCGTAGGTAAAAACCACATGGTGATCCATGTTTTCTAATGCCCAAATCATCATTTGAAAGAAGAAAACACGCAATAAAATTTGGTGTCTACAATTCTTTAATGGGAGGCTGATTATACTCTCGCCATCCTTTGCAGTGGCACCAAAGATAAGCACAAGACGAGTGCAATAATGTTGTGGTTTCTGACAACTCTCAGTGTTTACGTTAGTGGTGTTTACGTGTGCATAGCAACTAAACACAGCAAAGCAAACATGCAGTCATGCAGTAGGGTAATCTAGGTGCCGCATGGATTAGACCACTATTTTTTTCTTTTTCTTTGTTGCAGAACAAAATATGAAAGCATGAAACTCGGCCTTGGAAACTCTGATTGGAAACAAATAGTTAACAAAAGTGCCTTGGTCCACTGGGTCTGAACAAAAACGAAATAAAGCTGAATAAATAGAGCCAGCCTAAGTATACTCGACCCATAAATAAGCCTATAAAAACACAGAAATTATGAACAAGCGCTTTTTTTCCGCATTCAATTGTTTATGAACTCAGTGCTTGTTATATCGTAAGATTCTACTATAACGAATAAGTTATCTGCAGCTCACCACTTGGCAGACTTGCATTTTGTTGCTATTAAGGTGTTTCTATTCTGAAAAAGATTCACCGCTTATTTTCATAGGCAATCTTATCTATTCGATGCGAGGGATGGACGTATATTAAAGACAGATTTTGTTACACCTAGAAAGAATGGACCATTACGTTCATTATTTTATTACTAGCACCATACAATATTCCAAAATATATGTCCACGAATCCTGGACTTGAAAGTACAAAAATAGCAAGCTGACTCCTGGCGCACCCATTTCCATGTGTACGGTATGTTGCTTAAGTACCGAGTTCGTTGTGAATCGATAAAAATATGAAATGTTTAGGGTAGACAGCAAGAACAGATTCTCTCTTTAACATATGCGAAGTTCTAGCAGCTATGAATACATTATGCGATGTCTCAGCATTCTTCCGGATAATTTCAAGCCCTCCGGGGCGCGTTTAAAAGTCTTCTGCCATTGCTAACTGCATCAAGTTGCTATGCTTTGCGGCGGTAATATGACTTGTTTGTGAAGAGTAAACATTTCCTATACAGCAGTGTGCATCTTTTTCGTGAGGACTTGAAATAAAAACTGACGATCGAGTTGCGTAGTAAGGCTTACTGCTAAATACGTGCGCTAGCACTTTGTCCTTCATTTCGTTTCCGTTGTTCGGACCCTTTTTCACGTATGGAAGTTGTTCGAATAGTGATAATAGGTTAGTGTCCATATATGCGGAATCGGTAATATTCTACTTCATAGATCCCTCGAAGCCCTCATAACACTGCTGGTGCAGTGGGCCAGCGGCTCAGCGATGCGCCACTGCATCTCTTACGATATGTTCAGGTCGATAGAAAGAAACCTCGACCGCACCACTAATGTGTCGTGGGTGATGAAGAAAATCTAATAAAAAACAAATTAAAGGGGCACAGTTCCATGAAATTAAATCAGTTTTGATAATAATGAAAGGGGAAAAGGTCCAGCAGAGGAAAGCAGGAAATAGAGCAAAGTTGAGCTTTCACTTGTTTAGTTTTTTTTTCTTCCCCCTTGTTCGTCCTCTTCGCTTTGCCCAGATCGTTGCTGATGCATCTCAGTCCACAAGTGCCGAATGTGCTGTGTTGATTTACCACGTGGGCGTCTAATAATGTCTTGTTTTTCTTGCTCTTCCTCCTTGTTCGTCCTCTTCAGTTTTACAAATTGTCGTTGATGCGCCTTAAGGCGTACCTGTCGATTGCGCTCTGTTGACTGATTCTGTTATGCTGCGTTGCCCCTGTGGAAGCATGCTAGCCCGCTGCCTTGCGGCCACAGGAGTGAATTAGGGGTGAGGCAACGCATGCACGCTGTTAGTCGTATGTTTTCTCCATTACATTTTTTACCAATCCTTTTAATATCCTCACTAGCTTTGATCTTGTAAAAATGGAAATTGGTTTGTGGGGAAAGGAAATGGCGCAGTATCTGTCTCAAATCTCGGCCGATACCTGAACCGCGTCGCAAGGGAAGATAAAGGAGGGAGTGAAAGAAGAAAGGAAGAAAGAGGTGCCGTATTGGAGGGCTCCGGAATAATTTCGACCACCTGGGGGTCTTTAACGTATACTTACTTTGCACAGCACAAGGGCACCTTAGCGTTTCGCCTCCATCGAAACGCGGCCGCTGCGGTCGGGTTCAAACCCGGGTATTCCGGCTCAATAACCGAGCGCCCTAACCACTGAGCCACTATCTCTGGTTTTCTCTTTTCTACAATTACTTTCTGTGTTTATGTTGAATCGCTGGGAGTAAAATTGAAATCATTCATGTCCAGGGGTGGCTTGTGATGGGTAGTGATTGGTAGGAGGTGTTTGTGGTATTTGTTTAGTGCTCCTAACCGAATTACACGCAAACGTACTTTTTCCCTCATTCTGTCATATATTATTCCATTTGTTTGCAAGTTCTGTTTTCATTTGCATTTTATGAATTGTGTATTTATCGGCACTTTTTATTCCTCTCCGTTTGCTTCCTTCGCTAGCTGATCTGCTGTTTCATTGCCGGTATTCTCGGTTTGTCCCTTGACATAGGTTAAGAATATTTGGTATCGGTGGAGTCTTTTCATCTTTTCTTTGACAGTAGGAACAATAGGATTAGTGTTGCTCGAGCTTTTTATGGGTTTAAGTGTCGACAAGCTGCCAATAAAAATTTGAAATTTGCGACGATCACTTTTAGTTTCTATAAAACGTATTGCCTTATTTGTGGCAGTTGATTCGGCTTCAAATTTAGTGGAATATTTCGGCAGTTTGTATTGCTTTTCCGCAAATATTTTGTTTGTTTTGTCGAAAACTACGAAAGCTGCTGCGACGTTTTGGTTATTTCTTGACCGTCTGTGTATATTTTGTAATCAGCATCCATGTCCTTTTTCGTACAGGCGAAGGCTGGCCTGAGAGCCGGGTGATATTTCCACAAGTCATTATTTTGTGTGGAATCTGCTCTTCAGTGAATGTTGTGTCTTTCCACTGAAACGTTGTTCTTTCCCGAGTTATTCTATAGAATTAGATTTCTTGTTCGATTTTAAGATGCACAGGTTGGACATTTGCGATGACGTTAAGAGCAAGGTTAGATATTGTTCTAAAAGCTTTCGTAACAAGTATTAGTGCTCGCCTTGGTATTGTCTCCAGCTTGTTTTTATTACTACTTTGTTTCTGTACCACGCTGGTAAGGCATAGTTAATAATTCTTTCCATTCCTCTTGGATACATCTGCCTGAGCTGTTCCCCTCGTATGCCTTTATTTGATCCAGTGAATCTGTTGAGATTATGAGTTAGGATATTTATTTTCTATGTAACGTATTTTAAAAGGGAAAGAAAGGATAGCTTATGGTCAAAAATAAGTACAAGTATGTTTATCTCGTCTGCGTATCTGAGTTTGGTATTTTTTATCTTTAAAATTGGTTCTCTATTTCAGTACTCTTTTCCTATAGTAGTGAATTCTGATTTTCTTGGATCAAAATCTAGCCCTGTATTTCGTCCCCAAGAATAGATAGTTTTTAGAGCTTCATTTGCTACTCTTTCCAGTTCTGTTTGAATGTAACAAGAAGTATAATATCATCTGCGAAAGCTTGTAAGTGACAGTTTTTCGGAAACATTAATTTAAATATATCATCTGTTGCCAAGTTCCACAGCACTGGACTTTATGGGGATCCTTGTGGTGAGCCTGTTTGAATTAGTGTAGGTATTGAGAGCGTAGCGTCCTCATAAATTATTTGCCGATTGGACAGTATTGAGTTTGTGATGCTGATTAGATTTTTGTGACACCTAAGATTAGATAACCTTTATACTATTATTTTTGCCCGAATGAAATAATGGCTTTTTTTATGTCTAGTGAGAATATTGCTGTTCCTTTCTTATTAAGTTTAGCTTGTTTTATTCTTTTCTTAACTTCGCTTAACGCAATGGTTGTTTAAGTATTGTGTTTGAAGCCGCATTGCAGTTAGGGAAGTAGGCCGTCTTTGCAGGGACAATCGTAAATTCTTTTCTTAATTATCTTGTAAAGTATCTTGCCTTGTATGGAATTGATTGCTATAGGTGTATATTTCTCGATGCCTGCTTTGTTGTGAGCGCTTGGGCTTAGTACTAATATTACTGCTGATTTCCTCCAGAATTTAAGACACTATCCCACTGTAAGGACTGCATTGAATATTGTTATTAAGAAAAATTTACGCGCATTATTAAGTGATTGCCTGAATTTAGTACAAATATTGTCAGGATCAGGCATCACTTCCGTTCTCAAATGTTTCACTATTTCGTCCACCTCTCCCTTAGTAAAAACTATGTCGTCAGCCTCGGCATCGCTGTCAACCGGTGTTTCTGAGCTCAAGCACTCGCTCCGTTCTCTCGTTGCCTCTTCTTCTCTTACACCTCAGCATTCTTTCTGTTCTAGTACTGTGACGTCTTCACACGTTTCCGTTGGATGAAATGATTCAAGCATGTAGTGTATTGTCTCCTATAAAGAGACTTTTTTTCCGTTGTCTTTAACTATACTTCTAATTATATGTGGTGTCTTAAGTTTGTAACGTGCTAATTTTTACGGTAGCGTAAAAGATTTCTTTGCCGCGTTACAGGAATTTTTCTTCCAATTGTTTTGTTTTTGCTTATGCTATCATGTTATTGTAGGTTGTGTGCTCCGTATAGGACAGTTTTTTGTATTTATGCCTGCCTTCGCCTTTGGCTTTCTGGTATCTCTTTCGCATTTCTCGGATTCTTTTCTTTTCTAATTCTAAATCTTCTTTCCGCCATGCGTTCAGCTTATGCTTACTAGGTTTTATTTCTGTCTTATGTTTGTCATACATTACTTGCATCTTTCCACGCACTGTCTGGATAACTTCGTCTATTGTATAAGTTGTACTTAGATCGTGGTGTATGTGGTACCAATGACCCTCACTTAGTTGCTGTAATATTATTTGGCTGGCCTTTGCTTGGACATTTGTATCTCTTGGGGATATTTATTTTTGATATTTCAGCGTGTATATCTATGATCGCTATGACTGAAATTTTTTAGTACTTTCCATTTATTTATTCATGAGTGAGGTTTTGGTTTGCTATTGCTAGGTCAATCCAACCTTTTGCCCTTACTGTTCTAAATTTGGGTTGTGAATTGTTTGTGTTCACTATCGTTATGTTATTTTTAAACGCAAGTTCTTGCATTTCCTTACCCTTTTGTCTATTTGTTTGCGGCAGCAAGTCCTGTTTTTGGCACTGTAATCTCCTAGGATTAGGAAATACTCTGCTTCAAACCGTGTTTTTAATTTATCGATTCTTTCCAGAGCGGAAATGATGGGGCCACTGGGTGATTAATAACAGTTGATTATTATTATGCTTCTACAATTTTCGAGATTCTAGTAACTATGATTATTTTTTCTGCTAAGATGAGAAATACCTTTAGGTTTTATATGAATTATTGTTGCTCTCTTGGGGTTATCGCTTGCCGCAATTATTTTATTTTTGATTGCGAAATGTAGAACATTTTTACTGAGATGGTATGCATCTTCAGTTACTGAAATATTGTGTTGGCTCTCTTCTTGAAGATACTGTAATGCCTCGTTTCCCTTAAATGCTCTCGCTAATTTAAGTTGTATTACTCGTAAGGTGTTGTCCTGTGAGAGATTGCCTTGTAATTGCGCGTCAAAGTTCTTCGCTTCGTGAGTGTTGTTGTTTTGCTTGGTCGCGAAGTTTCAGCGGTGGTGTCTTCCCAGTAGGTTTTTCTTTTGTTGCAGTATGTGCTTGTATTTCTCCGAAAGAGTGGGTTGCAGCAGCCTGTGGTGATCGCATGTGGCAATCCGCTGTGGCCGCCATTTTGTAGCGATAGCTACATTACGCTAGCATTTCGAGCCTTGAGCTTGGCGGCGCCGTTGGTCGCGTGGTTGATCACGTGGGCTGATCAAGTGGTGCGGAGCAGCTGCTGCTGCCAGCGGCGGGGCGCGCAACAGCTGTGCGCATGCGCGGTGTCAAATGGAACGAACATGAAGAAGGAACGCCCAGCCAATCGGAGCGTCGAAAGACAAACTTTGCATTTCGAATGAATGAGTTCCACACGGCCAGCTGTATCTGTCGCGTCAATCCATGTTCAATCGGAGCTAAACGACAGCCACTGTTTTTCTGTGAAGGTTTAGGTGAGGCGTTGTTTGATTCTTTCGATTTCTTCTTGATATCTTTGATGTAGCTTCGCGCAGTGTGGCGACAGTATGGAATGTCCTGTTTTATCCTCGTATAGTCAAGCATCTCCGCACATTAGGCAGGAAGGCTCGTCGTGGCATCTGTCGACGTGGTGTCCTTGCCTACCGCTGTTAGAGCATCGCTGTGGTGCTTCCCACCCGTACGATGCATGGTCAAAAATGGTACATCTTGTTCATCCGATTATTAGGTGAATGCGGTCCTTTAGTTTCTGGTAAGCTTTTTTTGTGGCAACAAAAGTGGCCGATTTACCGTTCTTTCCCCTTCATTCTTCCTTGACCTCTCCGTCGTCCTCGGTGCAGCTCAATTTGTTTTGCTGGATGAGTGTTTCTGGCAGCGTGGCCATGTTTGTTTCTTCGTCCAATCCGACGATTTTGTACTCCAACCGGCGAGCTCTCGGGATCTTTACTTGAAGTTCGTGGAGAATTTTCTGCTGGAGGGCTTCCGTGCTTAATATCTCGAGGGTTGAGAGGTCGGCCGATGTTATGATGATCCCCTCCCGCCCTGGTCTAGAGTGATGTGTCTTTTAGGTTCAGTTGAATTGGATCAAACCCTTTCGTTACTTTCTTTAAGATCACTTCTTGGTTGAGTCTATCAGACGTTACTACGATTGCTTCCCGGTCGTTTGTGGGTTGCTTGCCCTGTCGCTGTAGGATTTCGCCGTATGTCGCCAAATCGGTCTCGGTCGCCTGTGCTCTGGCTTCTTCCTGTTGACCTCTGATTTACTTGTTAGCGTCTGAACACTCTAAGGTGAGAGTTCTTAATTTTACGGCCTCGTCAGAATGACGTCTAGCTGTTCAATGATGGCTTCTTTACCTCCACAGGGCGTTGATGCCTTTCTCAAGGCTTTGAAAATTATTTTGGCAGTGCTTGTGAGCTTGGTGAGAATGATCCTAGACTGTCGTCCGTCCCGTTCTTCTTGCTCCGCGTCGGAGCGGCGTAGTGTTCTTCCCCAGATCGGCATT
Organism: Amblyomma americanum; assembly: GCA_030143305.2. Classification (NCBI taxonomy): domain Eukaryota; kingdom Metazoa; phylum Arthropoda; class Arachnida; order Ixodida; family Ixodidae; genus Amblyomma; species Amblyomma americanum. The sequence continues at coordinate 48,861 of JARKHS020001035.1, forward strand.
TTGCTTCTCTCCCTCTGTGTGTCGTTTCTTCGTTGCCAAGATCGACCTCGTTCTCTTTCCGTACGTGAATGTAACTCATTCTGATTCCTGTGTTTCTGTTCCTTGTCTCTTTTACTTTCTATTTGATTCAAGAAATCTTCTCGTTTCCGGTCTTTACACTCCTATTTATCTTTCTTCTTCCTGGTTTGCTCTTCGTCTCCGGCATCTGTGGCAGAGTTCAACTGCAGTGGTGCCAGCTAGGCGTACCGAGATTTTCGATATCCGGGAATTTCAACTTCACCGCTTCAAAGCCGTTGCTAGCGTTGAAACTGCGTCATTTAGTAAATATTGCGTTGTTAGAAGTCCATATTAACTAGAGGACATCCTGAAAAAAATAGTACATTTAGATCTTAGTTTATATGCATAGCGTGTATCACATCAAACAGATGCGTCACCGCGCATAACATAAGCGGGGGCGATCGCACCACACTAAGAAGTATAGACACGCAATTTTCGTGGCATGTTTTCTTCTCTATAATGATGCGGAAGACACTACTATTTATGGGGCACCATGTGATATTCGCCTACAACTGCTAAATAATTTATAATCGAATTTTTTCTGTAATGCTGTTTCGGTTTCAACAGCCGAACGATGGCTGTGAGGTTAGAGTGATTTTGTGTCACATGAGACATGAAAAAACGTCCTTATAATCGCTGCTTTATATTTTAATTTACTTCAGTGCTGAAACTAGCCTTCATCAAGAGCCGGAATGTAAACGAATGAGGAAACAACGATGATATTGCAGTATGTTTTTTGTCTCACGTGACCTCTAAGTACACATTGACGTCACAGTCCTCATTCGGCTGTTGAAACCGAAACCGAAACACCACGAAAAAGGAATGCGATTATAATTTATTTAGCGGTCGTAGGAGAAAAGCAGGTTCTGGCCTATGTAAAATAATGCCTTACGCATCATTACAAACAAGAAAACGCGTACCCAAACTTTAGGTGTCTATACTCCTTTAAAGGAAAACAGCGCTTGGAACCTTGTAAAAGCTCCATGGCCGAGATAGTTTTCTAGCCCTTCTAAAAGCAATTGAACTCGACAAAACTTATGTGAACACTTGGACAACTAAAGTAATCGGCATATGAGTATTTGAGTCCACTTAGATCGCCACGCCACGAGCGATCGAAGTTCGTAGATGGAGCGCACATATTGCCTATGGGCACAATTTTCCGGCATATTAACGAACGCACATCTTTGCGACTGGACTGCATGCTTGAGCAACATAGCCATAGGCCGGCTGAAAAAATTTCTCTCCTCTATTAAGTTCTTGAAGTACGCGTCGATATGTTGACATCCGACCGAAAATGTGCTTTGCTATCAGAGAGGTAGTAAATGCACAAAATCGACTCCTTGTTTTGATCATAGAGAACAAATAATGTGATCAGAAAACAAGCTTAAATGCCAATCATCTGCAAAGCTTTGTGATAAAACCAGTGCAGAAAGCAAAAGGTGTGCACTGGTCAGCGTGTTGACACATATCTCGCGTGGCACTTTGTGTTATTAAACCTTTGCACAGAGTTCCAAAAAATTAAAAAGTGAGAAGCTGAAACGTACCTGCTTCCCGCACGCATCGTACTGTCCTCGCAGAGCGCACGACGTAGCGCAAGAGTGCATCCGATCGGCATTTCACATTTCAAACAGAGCGCAGCCGTTTTAACTCAACGCCATGGGCAGCGGTTTTGCTTTCTCTGCCGAATCAACATGGTGGGCCTAAATCTCGGAGCGCCAAGGAATGGCGCTGCAAATTTCGTATATCGTCTATCGTCGCGAGCGATTCCTTTAAGGAAGAGCCTGTTCGTTCGATGTAGTACAGTTTGCGAGCACCCTTACTTCTGGAATGGCCATCTTTCCTCGCTTTACACTTTATCAGTAAATATTCTTTATTTGCATTTGCAATACACGTCACCGGTAACAAAAAGGAACTTTTTTAGGCTTCACAAAGCAACATAGAGGACGGCGTTGCATTTTCCTAATCCGATATTTCTTACTTCCCGAAACAGGTAAGGAGATACAGGTCTCTAGCCTGTTGCTGTCACCCTCTACATGGCTCACCTCGGCATAAAGTGCGAAAAAAAATTCAAAATTCATATAGACTTAGTTCAAAGGCTGTGATAGATCGTCTACATATAAATAGAGATTGGGTTTGTTAGAGACTTTATTATGGCTAATCTATAGACAGTCTATGGACAAAATGACATTAAGCTGTTCGCGACATTAGTCCATAGATACCATATACCAGTCAATATACCATCTATAGAGAAAAGGCAACTAACACTATCATAGACTTAGGCTGGTCAAATGTTTTATGGGAATCCCCCAAGGCAGAATAAATTTGTAATAACGGAGGAATTACTCATTGGCATCCACCCGAACGCAGCCATTCGGCTACAAAGGAAAGCTGTACAGTTTTGTCAGAAATTTCGTAAGTAAACAAAAATGCATCCTGGTCCGGGGTTCGAACCGGGTACCACTGCTTCATCGGAGCAGTCGCTCTACCAGTTGAGGTAAAGAAAGAACGCAGCCGTATGTCTCCGTTCGGGTGGGTGCCAATGAGTAATTACGCCCTTATTACAAATTTACTCCACCTTGGGGATTCTCATAAAACATTTGACCAACACTGTTCCACCTTCGAGTTACTAATCAATTCGGTCTCGCCCTACCATAAGCTTGCCGTCCTGGTTAGCTCAATTGGTAGAGCGACTGCTCTGGTGAATCGGTGGCCCCGGGTTCGAACCCCGGTCTAGGAAGAATTTTTCTTTTACAACGAAGTTTCTGAGAAAGCTGTAGAGCTTTCCACTGTAGCCGTATGGCTGCGCTCCGGTGGATGCCAATGAGTAATCCTTCCCTTATTATAGACTTAGGCTATAGTCTATACACCAGCTATAGACAAAAGGTGATTAGGGTTCTCGTAAACTTAGGCTATAGATATTGTATAGACCGTCAATTGACAAAACAAAATTAAGGCTGCTGTAGACTTTAGTTTAAAGATAGTTGCGATACTGTCTATGGACAAAAAGAAATCAAAGCTCTTATAGATTTAGGCTATAGTCAACAGACTGTCTGTAGAAGAAAGGAAATCAAGGTGGTTATAGAATTTAGCGTCTAGGCAGTCTCTATACCGTCTATATAAAAAGGAAATTTAAGGCCGTTATAGACTTTAGCCCATAGATAGTACAGAGATTGTCCATGTACAAAAGAAAATTAAAGCATCACAGACTTTAGTATATAGACCACCTAGAGACAAAGGACAACGAAAGCTGTTATAGAATTCAGTCTGTAGTCGATTGACCATCTATAGACAAAAAGAAATTAGGGCGGTTATAGATTTTAGTCTGTAGATTGTCTATAGAATGTTTATAGACAAAATCAAATTAAGGTAGCCATAAACTTTATACTCTAGATTTCCTAGAGACCATCTATACACAAAGGTAAATAAAAGCAGTCATAGACTTCACTGCATACGCAGTCTATGATCGTCTATAGGCACAAAATTAAGGCAGTTGTAGACTCCGGACAATAAATAGTCTATGGACTGTCTATAGACAAAATGAATTTAAAGCTGTTAGAGACTTTAGTCCGTAGATATTCTATAGGAAAAGAATATTCTAGGTAAAGGGCGACCATAGAGTCTATAAAAAGTTTCGGAAGTGTATAGATCGTTTTTTGTGAGGGCGAGGGGCAGCTGGTCAGCCTGCCAAAAAGTAAACTTTAGTCTCGCTTTAAGTTTGAAGACGGTACTTGCCTGGTTCGGCCGTGCATGCTGCAAACCCCTAATCGCCTGCGTCGAAAACGACGGGCTCAAATCCGCCAATGCAGGCTTGCCTCCAATTTGCGGTGGTGGTGGTGTAAAAAGAGCGTGCATATTTGAACGCTCGCCACGGCGCGTTACGCACCGTGTCTTTTCCCTCTGCAGCCAAAAGATAGTGCGACCGCCCCATTCAGCAAAACAACGCTGTTTGCCTCTTTTGTTTCCTCTATCTCAGCGAGGGCATTTACGAGTTTTGATCGTGCGCTGCTGAACCAGGTGTCGAACTTGCTAGGGGACATAAGTTATCAAAATACAGAAGCTTTGTACGCGGTTTAACGAAAAACGAGCAAGCCGCCGAGGTACAAAAGTTGTGAAAAAAAATATTTTCTATAAAGATGAAAAATGCTGTGTGTAGTGGTCGAAATCTACCGCAAGGCTTGGACAGCGAACCCCACACCTCAAAAGGAGTGATCTAGAGGACAGCTGGATCCCTTTCAGGAGCCGTACCTCAGCAGTGGCCAAGTGGTTGAGCATCCGTCTCGCATGCGGATGGTGCGGGTTTTGATCCCCAGTTCCGCCGGGTACCCATCGGTGATAATATGAGTACAAGGTTTACTCTGGTCTGGTGCTCGGCTTATTTAGTGTGAAACGCTTAGAAATTGGTCTTTGACCCCACCTGGAGAAATTGAAAATACCCTGTGTCATGGCGCTCTTTGGCCATAGATGTTATTCCCAGTTTCCTGTGTTCGTCCTGTTAGCGCACGCTATTTAATAGATTTTCTTGCACTATAAAAATTCACTATCATCATAATCTTCTTAGGTGCCATGTAGGCTTATTTGTGTGGAGTTTTGATAATTACGGATCAGTAAGGCACGAATTTTAGAATCAGAAAAAATTGATACATATTTTTAGATCCTTGCTTGCATTCAGGTCGAAACGCTGATTAAGCACAAATACTTTGCATGTGTTAAATTTATTGATTGCTGGAAAGGCATTTTTGAGTAATTAAGCTTGTAAACTTTGTTTTGTTAAACAGAAATCCTAGTAGGGACAGAAGAAAAAACGAATGGAGATTGTGATCACAATAAAAGTGACAGCAGTTGACATAAAGCGCTGTCTTGCAATCAGAAAATTAGTACTTGTTTTTGTCTTTCATTTTTTTCTAGACGTGTGTAGATACCAGGACAGATTCTTCAAGGATGGGGATCACATAGTACACACAGAGCCTTGTGTAAAATGGACATGCCGTGCTGAACTCAAGCTGGTTAGAGTTTCAAGGTGAGTGAAAAGAATCACAACTAGATCGGATGAAATAAAGAACACATCGAAGTGATCTTTCCAGCAATTTTCGTAACGTATAGATCTGGTTTTACTCTAATGACAGCCTAACAAGTAACGAATAAGTAACGTGTTAAGTTCTTACACTTCCTTTCATCGGGCTGCATGCCGAAATTTCTTGAAGAAACGTATGTCTGCACTGGTAGCAAATGAGATTCATGTTTTTTTAGTGATTTGTGTTTCAGAAGAAGATGATACTTAGGCAGGTAAATCGTTCTGAAGTCATCCTGATATATTCAGTATAACGAGCTTTTAGGCATGTTGACTTAATACATCAGGCACATACTGCATATGCACATTAAGAATGCACACGGAAGAACCGGGTAGCGTTGCCGCCTTGTAGGTTTCGTCATTGTGTGTTTACGTATATTCTTTATGTGAAAGTGAACCCTGCGCTCCGTTTACGCCTGAGTTATGTTAATATGTGCTTGGAATCATGCCACATTTCAAGTGAACAGCAAAAGTTCCTCGCATTGGCAAACACTAATAAAGGCGAATGTGGCCTGACGTAAAAAAGACGTGAAGAATCCAGTACTTCTAACAAGTCCTCTTTCTTTTGCGATTCTAACTCTATATACTCTTTGAGTGTCCAAAAGCAACTTGCTAAAGGGGCCAGGTAAAAGAGCTCCGAGGGTCCGTTGCCAAAACGTATCGAGCCCAGACATTGCAGGCATGACGGATTGAACACGTTTTTGATTACACTGCATTATCAAGAACATAGTAAGAAAGGGCCGGTAGGAAATAAGTTCTGGCCGTGTTTCTACAAAGGGCAATATGTGTAAAACCGAAAAAACACTGATCGCCTTGGACAAAAAAAGTAGCTTGGTATTTATTAAACTGCCGCGGAGCGCAAAACATGAAAGGTGTATGTAGAAGTGTCTAATGCGTCCCATTCAATTCTTCAACTTCTCGACAGAGCTTGCGCATATGGTGTGTCAACTGAAGGATTTATAGGAGCTCATATCTGAAGTGCGTTCAAGTGAAATGCCAGCGCTTTCGTCACATTTTTATGGTGACAGCTGTAAGCATGACCTGTGGTGGTTTCACTTCGTCTGAACCAGGTTGGTGTTGTGACATTGGCTCCACATGGGGCGCGGTTCACGAGTGTGCCGTCACTGAGCCGGCCTCTACCGAGGCGCGAGATAGGTCGCTCAAAGCATGACATGGAAGGATTTTGTAAAGTCGCCACGAATGCGAGTGCAAGCATTGGGTCGTGAGGAACCTGTCAGCACCGAGAAGCCCATGTTAGCATCGTGAGGACCTTCGTTTCCTTTTTCTTTTCTTTCTTTCTTTCTTTCCTTCCTTCTTTCTTTCTTTCTTTCTTTCTTTCCTTCTTTCTTTCTTTCTATCTTTCTTTCTTCCTTCCTTTCTTTCCTTCTTTCTTTCTTTCTTTCTTTCCTTCTTTCTTTATTTCTTTCGTTCTTTCTTCATTTCTTTCGTTCTTTCTTTTTTCCTTTCTTTCCTTCTTTCTTTCTTTCTTTCTTTACTTCTTTCTGTCTGTCTTTTTATTTCTATAATTATTGGCTTCTTTCTTCCTTCTTTCTTTCTTTCCTTGCTTCTTCCTTTCTTCTTTTCTTTATTCAAGACATTCAGTTACCGAAATGCCTTGGGGAATGCGACTAATGGCGGTAGACCTGCCTGACGGGGTGCGCCCCCTTAGCTGCTGCAGGCACACAAGCAGCACGTAATTCAAGGGAATAATACGGTAAAAAAATCACAATAAAACATAATAGTTAATTAAGACAGCTGACACGTAAATACACACTGCTTAAAACAATAGATTGGTTAAAACTCACATAACATATTGATACGTGCCACTATGGAAGAAGAAAAAAAGCGCCTGCATCCGTAGAGAAACATGTTGCTCTCGGGCTCGCGCGCTCGGACCTCTTAGGAACCGCCACAGTTTTACGTTTTGTCTCCAGAGGTTCTCCTTTGAATTGCTCGTAACATTTGGTGGAGGTGATGGGTACGCTTCCCGACTAACGCACTCCGCACAACATCACAATGGACCTCACACCTGTTCACCAGCGACCCAGCCGCCGTATCCACGGAGAGTCGCCTGAATTTGGGCCCCTTCCCCCGGCTAAATGAACGACACAGCCTCGGCCACCGAGTCTAACTGACATGGCCACTGACACCGGGTCCCCGGCGCCGACCCAGCCTAGCCCGGTGACTCCAACTGCCATGGCCACTGACCCCCGGCTCCTGGCGTCGATCCTTTGCCACCCACCGCGAACATCGCCATCTTTTCACGGTGACGTTTTCGAAGACGCTGAGGATTGGCAGGAGGCCTTCGAGTGGGTCGACCGCTACAACGGCTGGAGCGACGAGCGCAAGCTCCACACCGTATATTTTGCTCTGGAACAATCTGCCCGGACGTGGTTTGAAAACCACGAGACTATCCTTCCCACCTGGGAGACGTTTTCCCAGAATCTCCTGGCTACATTCCTCAACGCCGACCGCCGGGAGAAGGCTGAAGCGGCTGTGCGCTCCCGAAACCAGCACACGAATGAAAGTGTGCGCATGTACATCGAGGACATGGGCCGTCTATTCAAGCGTGCTGATCCCAACATGACTGAGGAGAAGAAGCTTCGCCATCTGATGCGAGGGGTTAAGCAGGAGCTCTTCGTAGGCCTCGTACGCAGCCTACCCCGCACTGTAGCAGAATTTCTCACCGAGGCGACCACCATGGAGACGACGCTCCAACAACGGGCCCGCCAGTACAATCGGGACATCAACAGCATTGTGCCCGAAACCTTTTCGTCGTGCCTAGGCGGCAGTACAGGCACATTGCGCGAACTGATTCGGTCAGTTATCCGGGAGGAACTCCGACGGAGGAACTCCCAGGTTGAGCCTGGGCCCCTGACAGCGCTGACAGAAGTCGTCAGGGACGAAGTGTGGCAGGTTGCGCAGGCGCCTCCCGTTCCCGAAGCACCGCCCCAGTTCGATTCCCGACCCACATATGCATCCGTTGTACGTCGCTCGGCTGGCTACGGTCCCTCTCCTCCGACCCGTGCCATGAGCAGCATTGGCACATGTCACGCAACCGCACCTGGCTCCGCTGTTCCCTCGACGTCTGCTGTCAGTAGCACCACCCCATATTATGCAACTGCCCCTGCTACAGCTCAGCCACGTCCTCGGAAGTCAGATTTGTGGCGTACACCGGACCGTAGGCCTCTGAGCTACCACTGTGGGGAGCCCGGTCATCTCTACAGAGCCCGTCCGTGCCGCCAAATGGGTCTTCGCGGTTTCCGTCCTGACGCACCTTGTCCTCAGAACGGTGAACGACCGCCTGAGATTGCTGAGCATCTCTGGGCGTGCCAGAACCGTGTTTACTCTGGAAGGCGCAAGTCCCGTTCGCCTTCGCCTCTCCGCTATCGTGCGTCCAGCCCCGGCCGCCAGAGTAGTTCCGCTGGCCGTCGCTCGCCCAGTCCTCGTCGGGAAAACTAACACCAGCGACCTCTGCAGGCAAGGCCGCTGACGTCGAGATGTGTCAAGATCCTGCGTCGCGGAACCATCGAGCCGACGGTACCTGGACAGAGAGAGGCAACGACAGTACCCGATACGCTGCATCCGATTTGCGGGTGACAATTGATGGCACTGAGGTTACTGTGCTGCTCGTTACCGGTGCTGATTATTCAGTTATGAGCCGTGCCTTTGCTGGGGGCCTTAAAAAGGTTCTGACACCGTGGACCTTCTTCTGTCGGACCTCTTGGCAGACTTTGCGAACTGTTTCGCTACGTGTTGAAAGGTCGGCCGCACTCCAGTCGCCAAGCACCGTATCATCACTGATGCGACTACGCGACCCGTCTGCCAGCGCCCCTACCGTGTTTCGCCGATGGAGCGAGAAGCCATTCAAAATCAAGTTGCCGAAATGCTTGCGGACGATGCCGTTATGCCGTCCACCAGCCGTCCACGCCCAAGTGACAAGAAGGCCGTTCGCCGGTTTTTGGGTCTGTGCTCGTATTACCGGCGCTTTGTTCAAGATTTCTAGCGAGTCGCCGAGACGACAGGCCCTTCGTGTGGGGATGCGACCAAGAGGCTGCATTTGTCGAGCTTCACAACCGTCTACAACGTACTCCGATACTCGCCCATTTCGATAAACACGCTGCACGGACATCCACACTGATGCCAGCAATGTCGGCCTTGGTGCGGCACTGATCCAGTGGCAAGACGGTGCTGAACGGGTCATCAGTTATGCCAGCCGAACACTTACGCGTGCCGAGACCAATTATTCTACGACGGAGAAGGAGTGCCTTGCAGTGATATGGGCCATCAGCAAGTCCCGGCCGTACCTCTACGGACGACCCTTCCGTGTAGTAAGCGGCCACCACTCCTTATGCTGGCTGGCGGGCCTTAAAGACCCCTCAGGACGCTTGGCTAGATGGAGCTTACGCTTCCAAGAATACGACTTAACAGTCGTCTACAATTCGGGCCGTAAGCATCAGGATGCGGATTGCTTGTCGCGTGCGCCTATCACAATCGCTCCCGAGGAACCCGCCGATGATTTTCCTTTCCTGGGCGCTATTAGTACCACCAAAATGGCACAGCTTCAGCGGGCGGACTCGGAGTTCGCTCCGCTCATCAATTACCTCGAAGGCATCGACGCTCGCATCCCACATGTTTTTCGTCGCGGGCTCCAAACCTTCACTTTACAATCTGGTGTTCTCTACAAGCGCAACTTTTCCAGCAACAGAGAAGCGTTCCTGCTTGTCGTACCATCACAGCTGCGGCCAGAGATTTTGAGTGCCTTTCATGATTGCACCCTCCGCCGGCCATCTCGGAGTAAGTCGTACACTCGCGGGCATTAAGCAGAAGTATTATTGGCCTAGGTTACTCCCATCAGTGTGGGCCTACGTAAACACATGCCGCGACTGCCAACGTCGTAAGTCTCCTCCGTTGAAACCAGCTGGATTTCTTCACCCCGTCGAACCACCGAAGTCCCCTTTTCACCAAGTGAGCATGGACCTCCTTGGCCCTTTTCCGAAGTCTTCATCTGGAAAGCGTTGGATCGTCGTTGCCACCGACTACCTGACACGGTACACTGAGACCACGTCTCTTGTCAAAGGCACTGCTGCTGAAGTGGCGCAGTTCTTCGTACACAACATTGCCCTGCGTCATGGAGCCCCCGCCGTTGTTGTTACTGACCGGGGAACTGCTTTCACTGCCCGCTTAACCCAGTCCGTGATGACTCTGACGCACACCAGCCATCGAAGTGCTACGGCCTATCACCCACAGACAAACGGATTGGTAGAGCGATTCAGCCGCGCTCTAGGCGACATGTTTTCTATGTATGTTGACGTCGAGCATCGAACTTTGGATACCAATCTCCCGTACGTAACGTTTGCCTACAACACCGCCCTGCAGGAGACAACCCGACTTGCCCCCTTGCAGCTTGTCTTCGGTGGGCATATGACCACTCCGTTGGATGCTATGTTGCCCGTATTCCCCTACTGCGAGTCTGACGCTGACCTCGTGCAGACACCTTAGTTCAGCGTGCTGAGGAAGCGCGGCAAGCCTGCGAATTAACCGCAGAACAGGAGACTGACGCCGCTAGGCACAACCTCAGACGCCGCTTCGTCAGTTACGCGCCTGGCGACTTGGTGTGGGTGTGGACACCTGTTCGTCGCCGCGGCCTTTCTGAAAAGTTGCTGCGCAGATACTTCGGTCCTTACGAAGTAGTGTGCCGCATCAGTGATGTGACGTATGCAGTTACTCCCGTCCAAGCGGCTGGCTCATCGCGCCGGTCGCACCGTACTGAATTCGTGTACATTGTTCGCATGAAGCCTTACCACGACAGACTCCCTGAGTGAACAGCGGTTCACTGCAGCTGTATTTTGCTGATATTTCCCTTCTAGCCGCATCGTGGCGATGCAGCAGAAGAGGGGGCAGTGATACGTGTCACTGTGGAAGAAGAAGGAAAAGCGCCTGCATCCATGGAGAAAGATGTTGCTCTCCCGCTCGCGCGCTCGGACCTCTTAGGGACCGCCACAGTTTTACCTTCCGTCTCCCGAGGTTCTCCTTCGAATTGCCCGTAACAATATTGTTCTGCAGTCATCTGAGTGCGAATGTTTAAGATTTCTAGAGTTGAGGTAAAAACCAGCATCGGAAACAGATAACAACTAAATGAGCCGAGCACTGGCTTTTAATTTTCGTTTCGGAAAAAGCCGCTCAGCATTCGTCTGAGCCGGTCCGCCGAGATCGCAGTAAAAAGTGTTTGAACTATTTCAGGATATTCGTTGAGGAAATCTGATATCAGAAAGCTTAGTTTTTTACCGGCATACGTTGTTCGGGAATGCGGCCTTGGCATTAAGGTTTTTCGTGTATTAAATGAACCATATTAATTTATTTTGGATGATTTGTTTGCATTGTTTTAGCCGCTTGATACTGGTGTGGAATTTCCACAGCTAGTTTTATCTTTATACAATTTGTGAATATCATTCTTTTATTTGATTTAAAATGAGGTGTAATGCCTTCGGCAAGTCCTAAGGTTCCTACTGCTCGCACCGCTCTCTTTTGCAAAAAAAAAGACAATCAGAGTTAGTCTTACTCTTTGTAGACCATAATAGAAGACAGCAAAAAAACGTGAATTTAAGAGCGCATAATAGATTTCTCGTTTCACCTGAGGTGGGCCATGATATCTTATTTTATTCAACATTCCGAGAGCTCGTCCGCGCTCACTTAGAAGTTCGTCAACGTGAAGCGTCCATGAAAGGCTTTCCTGAAACATTACCCCCAAAAATCAAACTCGAGACGATTTTTCGAGAGTAATATTCTGAAGTTTTCAATGCAAGTTTTCATTGCGGATGGGTTCCACTCGGCCGGAAGAGTAAGTATTTAGTTTTACGGGTGTTTAATTGAAGTTCGTTTGAATGAAGCCACGAATCGAGCCCTTGACCGGCGAGACTGCGGTGCCGAGACGAGCCAATGGCGCCTGGATCAAAGAGTGCATGCACATGACACCCAAGCTATTGGATGCCTAAAATCTAAAGCACAATGTAGCCAATAGGAATTCCACTGTTGCCCGCGTGGTTCAATCATCGAAAGCGGATTCAAGCGTGCATGCACAGTTACCACATACAAACTCCGTCGATAAGCGGTGATCACCCTTTCAGTATATAATCATTCCGATGACTCTAATCTAACCATCAGGGTGACAATTAGCAGCCGTGTTCTTCAGGCGAATTCTGCACTACTGCTCATAATATGGCTTCCGATTTCTTGGCTGCCTCTAACAGCTCCGCCATTTGCTTGGAGTAGAAATTTTCGAATAATGTTTCGAACAGTACTTTCACGCAAGCGCCGCTGGTACCAGCCTCGCCGTCGCCGCACTGGACGCTTTGATCCCAATTTTAATTTCCCCGCCGGACCATGACTGGTTCAGTCATGAAATGTAGCTCTCACGGTTGTTACCACTATGTACATTAAATTAGCTACGTTTATTTAGCCTGGGATGACAACGTTAGTGTGCAAGCGATGCTTTATACTCAGCAAATCATCACGGTGGAGTGCGTAATAGAACTAGGGTGCATGGCAGTTTGTCAGAATAGTGGTAAGCATCCTGAGGAGACGAAATATGTAATGATGAAACGGCAAAGCTTGAAAGCCTCCAATCCCATAGATTAAAAACTGGGAGAGATGTGGGTGTTAATCAGTAAACGAAAAGTAACCGACATACGAAAGAACGATATTTCGAGCATCTGCAGCAGGCAAAAAATATTGCAGGCAGCCTGAAAGTGTAAAGCAGGAGAATAGGCATACGCAAAAATTCTCTCTGGTACGGAATGTCATTAAAGCATTACGGAATGTCATTACAAGGCGGACATTTCTACTTAGATATATAATCTTGCCAAAATACTCAGGACGATAATGACGGAGACAGATGTGCAGAGGTTTGCAGATTCGGCTGGTAACGAAACAGGAAGCAAAGGAAGCCTTACAAGCATTACAAATGCAGAGAGCTGGAAGCGAGAGTCAGGCATTTGCACATCTTTTGGAGAATCGTGAATGGATTATGGTTTTAGAAAATCTGACCACCCTATTGGCGCAGTTCCTCATGACCTCGATTACATCGAAATCTTCGAAGAACGCTAACATTATCTTAATAAGAAAGAGGATGTCAAGGACTCGACAAATTTTTGTATTTATTTACCCTCAGGGCCAGAGGCATTACTGAGCGGAGTGGTTAAAATATACAACAATGAATGGAAGCGCAGTTAAACGGTAAACAAACTTTCTAATATTACAATCTTAGCTAAATAATATCTAATCGTACAATGCAGCGAGGCGTTATAAAAACAGCGTCCTCCTAATAATACAGTGTTAGATAAACAGTTCCGAAACAGTTAGGTAGTATTGATAGACACAATTTCAGCAATAAGGAGGTTACATTCGCGAGATGTAAGCGCGATATATAAATAAAAAAAATGTTTTAGTGTTGTAAAGACCGATACCAACTTTGTGAATGGTATCAATTGGATGGTAGCGATAGAGTGGCTCCAGAATCAGTTCAGTAGGCAGTATAGGATTAAATGAACGTCTCGCTGGCCAAGTTGGTAATTGTACATTTTCTGGTTACAGGCGCGATAACAGACACAACTAAAGGTACAAAAGACGGGACGGAGGGATCAGCATAATTGATGCTATAATTCATGTACTAGTCCAAAATTAATGATTTGTAATATACACTCCTAGGTACTTGTACACGCAAACGAATTCCAAAGCTGTGGTATTTAGGTAGTCAGCCGCTGGACCACAATCCTACAATCTGTGCGAGATACGTGCGTGACTTTACATTTCTTAGCATCAAGTTTCATGAGCCAAGTATTTCGCCAGTTTACTATAGCATTTTAGTCATTTTGTAGAATTGTAGAGTCGTTAGCGTTCCTTACTTCACAGAAAATAACACAGTCGACAGAAAAAAGGAGTACTTTAGAAAACAAAATGGAGGGAAGGTAATTTTGTTGATAAGGAAAAAAAGTGGCCCAAGATTAGATCCTTGTGGTACATCAGAGTACACATGGGTTAGCGGTGAGTTATGGCCGTTAGCTGCAGCAAATTTTGTGCGATCAATAAGGGAACATTCAGTCCATTTCAGAAGATTGTAGTCAATATTTTAATGTTTTTAATTTGTAAACAAAGAGCTCGTTGGAAACCTTGCCGAGGGCTTAAAAGAAATCGAATGAAGCAGCCGGGACGAGATGAAATGTCTAAAATGTCGTGGAGTCTGTGCGTGAAGGATATAAGCTGCGATAATAATGAATATGATTTACGGAAGCCATGTTGAGAAGAGATGAAAAATTAATTTATTCATGGAAGTTAATTCAGAAAAAAAATTACTTAGTCTATAAGCAGCTTGCAGCAAGTGCTGGTGAGGGCAATGCGTCGGTAGCTCGCCGGATTTGTGCATTGGAACCTCCTTCCTTATCTTTAAAGCAGTAGAAAGTGAAGATGTATCCAGTGTTTGCTGAAAAATTTTAGTTAAGTTTACTTAACTACAAGCACAGATATTTTTTATAAACTTTTCTCTTATTCTACCATAACCAGGAGAACAGTAAGTTATGAGGTTATCAATTAGCTTAACAATGAATTGTACGTCAACAATGGTTCTGGGCATCTGAGTGAAGTTTTAATTATCTCTAGGAGACGAAAGAAGGTTGTTAGTACGAGAAAGAATTTTTATGAAGGAATTGATAAAGAGTGTCGCACACTGATCAGCATGAAAACTATTTTGCAATGAATCTTCGATAGCGATATGGTCGTACTCGACTAGTTAACTGTGCGTAACTGTGAGTTTCGCAACTGAAGTGACACCGAAACAGCTTGGTCAGCAGCCTGGAGAGCACAAGAGAGCATAAATGGCGTGGACAGCTCGCGGTTCTGAACTCACTACTACGCAGCCTGAGTGCGCAGAATGCGAGGCAAAATATTCAGCCTTCTTTTTCGTATATGCATTTTCTTTCCGTCGTCTAGTTTTAATTATAAGAAACTTCGCTTTCTTCTCTGTGCTCGCCGCGTTGCTCTCCTCACATTTCGATGGCGAATGCCTATTCACGGTTCGAGGTTCAAGGTTCGTTTATTGCATGCTTAAGGTAGAAGGTTAGGAAAACACTGGAAAAACACTGAAATTCGTATTTATAGAAAGTGCAAAAATATATCACCAATCGTTTATGCACGAATCCGCAAGTGGCGGCGCCATGTGTGCTTCTGTTATACGCAATTGTCTTGCCTATAACACTTATTTTTCGAAAAAAATGGCATATTTGCTAATTTTGTGACGCATGCCTGTTAGTCTAGCCTGATTCTGTATTCTTCATTATTTTCCATTTAGGAAGTTTGCGGAGATAAAGTGTCCACTGCAGTGAACGTACTTAAACTGGTGATGATAGTCATGACGATGCACTCCACTCAGAAACAAGACGGCTGCTTCCACCTAAAAGGCGCAGTGAATCCTCCGCGAGAGTAGCGTGAGTGAAAACACGCTTTTAAGAGATGATAGGGAGCTGCGTCAAACAGTGTACCTATCTTGCTCTAAGGACTACTGACCCAAGGCGCAGCATCGCAAGGCGACCGCATTGCGTCTCCTTGTGGGATGGCGTTGACATCGATAAATGCATTCAATTATCAATGGAGTGAAGCGCTGTGAAAGGTTGCACTGCTATTGTCAATGCTGCGCGCTTTGCAATTCCCGCACGTACAAGGTGTATTTTTCTTCTTTTGGCTCTCCTGTCGTAACGCAGGTGTCAACAAATCGAAGAGGAACTTGGCCCATATTGTGCTTGGGAGACCAAGAACGCCAAGAGTCCGTTTCCCGAGTGTTGCAGGCAGAAGGTCTGCCGCTATAGCTATCCCACCCACTTTCCCGGCACTCGCGTCGGTCCATCACCGCTCTAAGCATAATAAAAAAAATATTAAGCAAGAGTTTGTATCACACAGCGCACAAGGACTCGTTTGCTGTATGTTCTCCACAATTATACTGGGGGCAAAGGAACACACTTTTTTTCGTTCTTTTGTTTTTCATGATTCCTAAAGTACAATGCATTTCTTTTCCTCGTCTTTAAACTTGTTTAATTCTTGATATGGCCGTATTCGTGCATCTTAGAAGCATTCTTCCAAGCCCTAAAATTCGAGCACAAGTTTCCGCATCGTAAAGCATGCCAGCGGAGAATGCTGGTGAAATTTCAGAGACGTCACCAAATGTCAAAGGCAAGCGTTTCCGGTTATTAATGCTCCTCTAGATTGAGGGGCGTTATTTCAGGTGGGCCGGTGTTTTATGTGTCACAAGTAGTTACCTTTTACTTCTTCAAGATATCTTTGAGCGTGTTAGCACAGCAGAGGACATGTTAGCGATGCTCTCAATCTAATAATTGTGAAGCCAATATGGCGACTTGTTTTACGGCAATGAATGAGCATGAGTGAGAACAGCTTCATACGCATAGAGCAGCCACCCTTGAGCTCTTTTTTTCTTTATGTTACAGCACACTTCTTAAACCTAAATTATACTTCGGCGTGTTAAGACATTTTGGTCGTACTTATTAATATGTTAGCATTAGTAGGGTCTCTGCTAATGAAAAAGGTGACCATTGTCATGTGTGAGTCGTAACGTTGTGCGAACCTTATTAAAGCTTCACAACCTGTCTACCGGATTGTGTTTGAACTGCCGACCGAGGAAAGTGGCAGCTAAATCATTGAGTGCTAGCGAAAAGTTGCTTGGGAAGAGCAACCTGTGTCTCACAAGCCCAACCTCTGGATATATGTTTGAAACAGCCACTTGCTGTGGCAGTGGGCATCGCTTAACCATTGCACCACTGCGCCAGGAATTGAACGAGAATTTCCATCGATATATTGGTGTAAAGCCGGTAGTGACTGATTCCGTCTATTTGGGTATTGCCTACAACAGAAACAGCAGCAACAGAAAATGCAGCACATTCAAGCAGTCAACCTCGGATCTTCAAAAGGTATTTTTTCCTTATCTCCTTCGCTTTCTCTCTATGCACTTTGCGGGAGTCTAGCACTCTATTTTTATTCAGCTTGCGCACGTAGTGTCGCGGTGCTGTGGTCCATCCATCCACATTTTCCTTTTCGGCACTATGAAGAAGCTAGAGTCTCTTTAGCACTCATCGTAAATGATGCTCATGTCACCGTGGATTCACAGTTTTCACCAAAATATACATGCCGCCCTGCTTTTGCGTGTTGTGTGGGCGGAATTTGATACGTGCGCTTCTGCTTCCGAATTGTCCTTGCTGTGTTTTTATGTTAAGGCTGACTGGGTTCCCTATCTTCGGGCACTAAATAATAGCCAGTTGACCAAGCCGCGCGAGAGAAAATCTGTTCATCGAATTATCGCTTCATTTTGTAACACGCTGTGCGAAGGGGCTTCCTTCGACAAAAGCGCGGTAATCTCGATGGGCACACCGCACACACCTGTGCTGGTGCGGCCACCGGCAGTATGACCCCCACAATATTAACCGCCTGTCAATCAAAATTGTCAGGAAACGGTTCCAGCGCGTTCCACTCATGAAAAATAATAGACATTTGTGAAGCGCGTTGAGACGGGGCATACTCTTTACCATCGATAGGCTTTGTGTGTTGCTCGTTTTTTGTATCCCTCTTTCTTCGCAAGTAAAACAAATAAACACTTTTATTTTCATAATTTTTAAACTTTACTGCGGCGAAAATTAATAAAGGAGATTGGGCCTTATACTGTATTATACCCCGAACATTTACGAGTTTTTTTAAACGCCACCTGCACAGGATCCAGGAAAGCACGCCGAGTTCATCTCGAAACACGGCACTTTTAATGCCCAGGCTAATGAGAGAGAGCATCTTGTATACTGCATGAAATCCAGTGTAATGGAGCCTGAAAAGTGCCATACTTACATACCAGATACAGTAAATAATAAAATTTAGAAGTTTATCATTAGCTGGCGATGCAGATGGTATACAAATTTTGCCAGTAAAATATGTTTTGTAAATATTTCCACCGTTCCTAACGCTTATATGTACCTTGTGCTCATGACAATTTTTTTTTCAAACGTTTACAGCTTTCTAAGGTAACAGTATTGTATATAAGAGGAAACAAGTATTACATTGAAGACTAAAGACCCCGATAAATACTTCCTAGTTTTTTCTCAATGCCCTGAAAAAGTAACTACCACCAAAATAATCAACTTCTGGAATAAGCACAGTATAACCCCAAATCTCAATTTGCCTCTCGTAAACACAAGTCGACGGAAAACGCATTGCTGAAGCGGAACAAGCAATAATTAGAAACGCCTTGCAGAAAAAGCGCTATCCTACAGTTTTTGTAGACCTTACGGAAGCGTTTAATCTCAACCATTCTATTTTACTCAGAAAAGTAAAACAATAAAATGTTGGAGTTAGTGTAGTAAATTTGTTAACCTACTGATTAGAGAATGGATAGACTTATGTTTACCGCAATGGCTTCTCCTCTGAAATAAAACCAATAACATCAGTAGTACCTCAGGGAGTATCCTCTTTCCTGTTTTATATGATGTTTATTTAAATGACATTACATGTATCGGCCCACTTTTTCGTCTCGAAGAGTAGTAGGCGTAAAAAAAAGGTATACGCTCTTGTTAGGCGCTTAAACTTTCACGAGGACATCGTTCTGAATGAAGAAATACTGCAATTGGCGCTTGAACACCCTGGGGACGAGGCGATCTCAAATGCAAGGCACTCGACAAGCCTTTTTACCTCAGGGTTTGAACGCTGGTGGCGTGCGAGACTACCGCCGTTTAACGGTGCCAGGAATGCGTCGTCTTCGTCTTCGGGTGGTGTTTTGACGTGGTGTCGTGGCAGGCAGTCTTCGTCAAAATTTCTCCGCCCAGACTTGAAGACTACGCTGATGTCGAACATTTCGAGAAGGAGGCTTCATCGAGCGTAGCGGCCAGAATGATCATTCAAACTGGCAAGCCAGCAAAGTTCGTGGTGAACGCTAACAACCTTGAATGGGCGTCCATACAGGGCAGGACAGAGCTCGGCGCGCGCACTCACCTACGGCTTACCCACGAAAGCGTCGGCTGGAGCACGCTGTGGCTACTCAGTTTCTGCCGAGTGCTGTGGGTAAAAACACTATCAGAGGTAGTGGACAAGCTGGGCCACTTTGGCGAAATTTGCAGCTGCACTGGCTTGAAGTAGGAGACCGATGCTGGGGGCGCATGTTGTCGGTAATCGCGCACCATTGGCGCTCACCCTTCTCTCCTATGTCGCCTCGACGCGCGCATATATGTAGTTTTAGAAAATGTTCCGTGTAGAGAAATGCACTGCATGTCAGCATCTAAGCTCAGCGCTGCCCTCTCTTTTCCGAATTAGCGCCGGACATCTGCCAGATGTACACGCGAAACCCATTGTTCCAATCTGACCGATGCGGGGAGGGATTTTCTTGGGCGCATAGAGTGGGGCGTGCTCCACACCTAAGACAGGCTCCAGGGCTGCTGCATAGTTCCTGATACCCGCTGAATTAACAGCGGTCATCATCATCATCTGCCTGGCTATACCCACTGCAGGGCAAAGCCCTCTCCCATACCTCTCCAATTAACCCGGTCCTGCGCCCAACCTATGTCTGCCAACTTCTTATTCTCATCCGTCCACCAGCCTTCTGCCTCCCCCTGCTACGCTTGCCTTCCTTTAGAATTCACTGCTTTACCCTTAAAGGGACAGTGAGAAGAACTCTGTCAATTTTTTTTTTGCTATCAAAATCTGATAGTTCGGCAATTCTTGGCTTTGTTGCTGCTTGTCCGGGAGCGAAAGATGCATTTATTTCAAGGAAATTTGGATTCGCAGTTGAAAAAAGTTTTTCCCGCCCTCCGATTCAAACTCGGCGCGCTCTTATGACGTCACGGCAACTCTTATCGCGTCACAGGACAGAGTGACACGAAACGTGACGTAAACGCAGACTCCGTGATTTCTGGCGGCTAGCGGTGCGGTCTATAGCAGCAGCCGAAATGAAAGCTACCGCCGCCGCACATTGAAGGCATCTATCGGGGGTAGCTTCGTTTACGTTTGTACCGGAGTCTTGCTAGCGGCGTTACGATGGATCCTTTTCCCGAACCCGCCAAACGAAGTTCCCGCAAAAACTCCGGCCTGCATTTCAGCTACCTCAGCCCCACAGAGCGTGCGATGATTTTGATGGAGCACGGTTAGGTTAGGCGTTGGTGGGTCGTTTCGCCCTTCCTCAGTGAGCAGCCATTGATAATTCAATATCTTAACCCCAGTGCGGGAAGTCGCGAGGGGAGAGGACAAGTTTGGCACGTCGCACCCATCGGGGGCTGGCCGAGGCTTTGGGGCCAATGGATCTCTTGAAAGGCGCTGTTGCACGGTGCAGCAAGCGGCGTCGAGGAGGTTTCTCACGGATGCGAGGGACAGGTTATTTATTTTTTTTTTGCCACAAAAAACGGGTGGGTGCTCAACGGCGCTCGGGTTTTAAGTTGGCGGCTTTAAAGTAAAACCGACGCACGGCTTTTCAACGGGTTCCGCGCGTTTCTGGAGGTGCGGGGTCCACTGGATCGTGTTCTCTCGCCCACTTGTATGTACCTTCAGATGTGTAGTGTGAATGGATTAAATTAGCCGAGAGCTCGAATAGAACAGCTCCGCCCAACTGCCGTAAATATTGAATAGAGCCGCAAACAAACGAGTTGGAGGAGAGCGGATGTACACTCTCTGCAGGCTCGAAATCTCTTTCAAACCAAAAGCTTTACTGGCCGCGAACTTTCGATTTCGCTGTGGCGGTGCTCCGAGGAGGCCCATGAGGTCACAACGCGCGCCTCGCCGCGGAGCACGACCGGTCTGGCCGGGCCGGCGGCGGCTAGCGCACTCGGCGCGAAATAGAGACTTGCTCCTAGCCTCCGCCAGTGCGGTCAGAGTGCGCCGAAGCCGCCGAACGCGTCGGCGGTCAAGCGCAGTTGGAGTTCAGAGGGTCTCGCTTGGCCGACGTGACGTCGCCGTGCAGCGCGCGCGCGTTACACCGGAGTATAAACGCGCCTTAACAGACCCTGCGCTTAAGCACTAACCACCAACGCATTCGGTGGCGGCATCTATGGAAGCCACTGAAGCCCCCCACACACTCACTTAATAAGAAGAAAAGAAACCCTGTGGCGAGGCTCGGAATTGAGCCAGGGCCTTTGGTGTTTGAGGCGGAGACGCTACCCCTCCGCCACAATCGCTCAAGCTTCAAGCATGAATAAAAGCACACCTGGTGAATGCACTCTTCCGATGAAGAAGTCTCCGCTCTTTCGCTACGAATATCCTGGCCTAAAAGAGCTAGGCCATCAGCAAGTTTTTCATAACTGCCTTGCATCTTGTCTCCCGTCCCTAATAAATGATCTCCGTTAAGTAGTTCGAAGTTGACTGGCACAGCTGGGAACGTTTCTCAGGCAAGCGTACGAAGGCACAAGTGCTCTTTATACTGCTAACTGCCTTCTACGATCACCGACCATCGTGCCATCATAGTTTTCCATTGACCGTGGCAATCATCTGATCAGCCTTAGCAGGCTCCTTCAAAGGCTGACTAGCACTTCAAGCGGTATTTGGAGTTGGTCTGCTTTTCGGCGCTCGTAAATCGAAGCGCGTTAAAAACAAAACCACGGTGCAAGCAACGCTCATAGACGCGAAGCGCCATAACAAACCGGAACACTCCTGGCCGCCTGTGGCGCCACCAAACATCGTCTTTCTTTGCTTCCAACATTCAGGTTGTCTTTGGTTTGTGTTCCTTGTGTGATAAAAGTGAACTATCGGTTTCAAAACAAAACTTATTTCAATATTGAACCGCGCAACATTCCTTTGTTAGCCTGCGAGATTCATGGCTCCAAGGAGGAACGAAAATTCCTCCAAGGTGGCGTCTCTTGTCCTATGACGTAATCACGCTTGTACTAGCGAGATTGGCCTGTGGCGGCGATACCTTTATTTTGGGTCTTGCTATTTTCTAGCTTACAAGAGCTTTGTTTTCAGTAAGAGTGGCGTTTTTGTGATCAGGAGCTTGTATTCTAACGATACAAGCCAACATCAAATTCTCCAGAATGTCACTTTAAGGTCCAGCGGTTATCTTGTGTTCGCATCACATTCTCTGCCCAACCCCATTTCTTCCTCTTGATTTTGATCAGGATGTCATATACCCGCGCTTGTTCTCTCACCCACTCCATATAATTGGTTTTTATAATTGTTTTTTTGGGGGGGAAAGGAAATGGCGCAGTATCTGTCTCATATATCGTTGGACACCTGAACCGCGCCGTAAGGGAAGGGATAAAGGAGGGAGTGGAAGAAGAAATGAAGAAGAGGTGCCGTAGTGGAGGGCATCGCAGGAGATTTTAATTCGCACCACAGTGTCTGGGATAGTGGCTCTGACTCCTGCGGCCAGCTTCTGTGGTCCTGGATGTCAATGAATGCAGTGCGCTGCTGTAATTCCGGAGCAGTAACCTTTATGCGAGGAGGATCCCGTTCAATCATAGATTTAACATTAGCATATCGTGGAGTTGGCGTATCTGCATGGTCAACTGAAGACTCAGGTACACCTAGTGACCACTTTCCAATAACCTTTTCTATTATATCCTCGCCTATCAGAAAAGGTGGTGCAACCATGAAATTTCTAAACCACATTATGTGTTAAAAATTGATATCTACCTCACTCCTTTCCATAGTTAGCTCAGGTCGAGCACAAAGCGGACAATTACCTTTCTGCAAGATGCTGCTGAGAGCTCTGTATTCTCGGTGTGCACTACTGCTCCTGCCAGACAGCCGTCTCCTTGGTGGACGGAGGAGTGTGAGAAAGCTTATCGTCGTAGAAAAGCAGCCTGGAAAAGCCTTTCCTATAATCAGAGCCCAGCTAATTGGATAAAATATAAGTTCTTCTCTGCATGTTTCAAAAGAACTGTTAAAAAGCCAAAGGAGGATTATAATCAAAATTTAAACACGTATCTCTCAAAACCCCAGAATAAGAAGGCTCTCTATAGATTCATGGCGCAGAATAACAGCTCTCCGGCCTCCAATCGCATAAGGTCAATGGTAATGTCTCCGCAGGAGGCTAAGCAAAACCTTGAACGCATCGCGCAGTGGCTGGCCTTACGTTTCCAGGTACAGAAAGCAGAACCTTTGCACACTCTCACCTTCAGCTCGGACTATCCTGAGGTCGACGTGTCGGAGCTCCTGCAAATTGTTTCCTCGATGCACTCTGCTGCTCCGGGATCTGACGGGATTACTGTGGGCATGTTAAAGATTTTAGCGCACGACTTTCCAACTCACCTTCTAGATATTGTAAATGCGTCATTGGAAACCTCTTGGATTCCTCACAGTTGGAAAATTGCGAAAATAATTTTACTTTTAAAAAATGCAGACAATGGATTTCAATTAGACAATATTCGGCCGATTGCTTTAACCTCAAATTTAGTAAAGCTATTAGAAAGAGAAGTACACAGTCGCCTCACAAAGCATGTTCATCATATTAATGGCCTCAGCCCCGCACAGATTTGCTTTCGTCGCGGTTGTTCCATATGGTCCGCGCATGTGGATCTCGAGAGCCGAATACGACTCTCAATGCGCCAGAGAGAAGTTTCGGCCTTGGTGACGCTTGACGTTGCGAAGGCCTATGACAGCGTGGAGCACACAGTCCTCATTAACAAGCTTGCTCAACTACAACCACCGCATTACCTCTACGCCTGGATTTGTGAATTTCTAAAAGATAGATTTTTCTTCTGTACAGACGGATCTTTTTGTTCTAATACCTATGGTCAATAAAGAGGTGTGCCGCAAGGCTCTGTTCTTTCTCCGCTGCTTTTCAACATATTAGTTCGGGACATCCCCATTCATCCTAACGTTACAGTTTATGTATACGCAGATGATATAGCTTTTTTCGCATCAGCAAAGGATATTCATGTGTCCTACGGGTATTTGCAGGCACATCTGAATGCTCTTGAAGTCTGGTTGGACCAAATCAATTTATCACTTAATGTCAGCAAATGTGGCGTGCTGGTATTTCCACCCGACGCTCCTATGTACATCTCGCTAGCCTACCGCTCCACTCCAATTCCGCAGGTGGAGTCGGTTAAATACCTAGGTGTTACTTATGACCAAAATTTGGACTGGCGGCACCATATTAAGAATATTGTTATTAAAGGGGAACGTGCACTGGGCCGTTTGACCCGAGTTGGCAATAAAAAGTTTGGCATGCGTCGTGACACGCTACTGTTGCTCTATAAGGCTTATATGAGACCGATTCTGGAATTTGGTGGCCCCTTGTTCTCTGGTAGCGCGAACTACAAGCTGCAGCCATTAGCCTTACTGGAAAGACGTGGCCTACGGCTATGCCTCGGGCTCCCAAAATCAGCTTCCAACGCTGTCCTTTATCTGGAAGCCCGTATCCCCAACCTCTATTCCCGCTTCCAACTTCTAGCAGTGCGTACTTTCCTCAAGTCTTTTGACCCGGCCCCACGCGTTAGTATTCCAATTTTTGTATCCCAACCACACCTTTTTTTGACTAATCACTGGCTACGTTATCAGCTTCCGCAAGTTAGGTTCACGCAGCATCTGTTAGCTCCGCTTCAGGTTGATCTGATCTCCTTGCAACGAGTCGCTGACACGCAGGCTGATCCCGTCTTCTATTACGACTTTATTTTCCCGTCCCATGCGAAGCGTATGCCCGCACATACCCTAAATGGTCTTCTTTCTGAACACCTACAGAATTTTCCACATCATACTGTTCTCTCCACTGATGCCTCCGGCAGCTGTGAGAAGGCGGCGATTGGCATATATTCGCAGGATCTAGCTTGGAGCTACTCCGTTCGTATCCCTGATTATACTCTTATATTCTTCGCAGAGTTTTTGGCCATTGGTTTGGCTCTTCTCAAAATTCCCAGACATGTCGCACGGGTTCTTATTCTTACAGACTGCCTTTCAGTTATTGTCTCTCTCCAAAATTCGGAAAAATCTTTCTTGACTCGTTCACTTAGGTTTTTTGTTCCGAGCACAGCGCGCGAGATCCGTTTGGTCTGGGTACCTGGGCATTCAGGCGTCTATTTTAACGAGGTGGCTGATTTATTGGCAAGGTCAGCTCTCAGCGCACCTGTAATATGTCCCGTCCCTCACCTCATTCTGTTAGCAGCTTCACGTTTCCAGCGGTTCCAACATATTTCAGCCACTTTGAGTGATCCGTTGCTCAATACCGGGAATTTTCATCGCCTAACGTACCCATGGAATATACGGTGGTGTAAGTCAAGGCTTTGTGAAGTGTCCATGACGCTCCTGCGATGTAGAATCCCTCACTTAAACTTGTACTTACGCGGGTGCGGGTTCGCTGCGACAAACCATTGTGTGTCATGTGGGCAAGTTGAATCAATCGATCATTTTCTCCTCTCTTGCCGGCGGTTCGCGGTTCAGAGAAAGCAATATCTGGAGGTTCCTCTTTCGAGACTAGGACTGCCTCTGTCTCTTACAGCTCTTCTATCGTTCGGTGCGAGTGCCAAGAGATTCCCGTTAAGCAGTGCATGCGGCTACCTTCACGATTACATAAGTGCAACTAATCGGTTATCTTGTTAGCTATATACAAAATTCTTTCGCATGTCCAAAAAAGGCTAGATTGATTCTATTCCGGATGACTCATACCTCTTGAATTCATTTTATTTTTCCCAATTTTTTTTATCTTGATTCAGTCTTCTGACATTTCCTTCCCTGCGCAAATGCTTCATTGGCATTCTAATCTATACCTTGGCCAATCCCCCCACGTGGGTATGTGCCATATTACTTGAGGGGAAGAAGAAGGAGGGCTCCGGAATAATTTCGACCACCTGGGGATCTTTAACGTGCATTGACATCGCACAGCACACGGGCGGCTTAGCGTTTTTCCTCCATAAAAACGCAGCCGCCGCGGTCGGGTTCGAACCCGGGAACTCCGGATCACTAGTCGAGCGCCCTAACCACTGAGCCACCGCGGCGGGGCTCACCCACTCTGCCCGCTCCCGGTTTCTGAACGATACCCCTATCATTTTTCTTTCCATGGCGCGCTGCGTTTTCCTCAACTTAAGCTGAACCCTTTTCATTAGCCTCCGCGTTTCTGCCCCGTAGGTGAGTACCGGTAAGATACAGCTGTTGTAGGCTTTTCTCTTGAGGGATATTGGTAAACTGATAATCATGATCTGAGAGAACGTGGTATATGGGCTCCACAACATTCTTATCTTTCTAGTTATTTCCCTCTCATGATCCGGGTAACCTGTCACTGCCTGCCTTAAGTAAACGTATGTCTTTACCACTCGCAGCACCTGGCTTCCAATTGTGAACTGTTGTTCTCTTTCTATACTGCTGAACGATATTTTGGTTTTCTGCATGTTAATGTTTAATTTTTAGACCCACCGTTCTGCTCTCCCTGTCTAATTCATTGATCATGATTTGCAGTTCATCTCCTGAGTGACTCAACAAGGCGACGTCATCGTCGAATCGCTGATTATTTAGGTATTCTTCATTACCTGTTATCCCCACCTGTTCCCAATTCATGCCTCGTAATACCTCCTGCAAACAGGCGGCGAATAGCATTGGTGTGAGCAGGTCCCCTTGCCTGACGCCTTTCTTATAGGAATATTATTGCTAACTTTATAGAGGGCTATGGTAGCTGTACAGTTCCTATACATCTTCCAGTATTTTGACTTAAGGCTCTTTTACACCCTGATTCCGCAATGCCTGTATGAATGCTGAAGTTTCCGCTGAGTCGAATGCTTTCTGGTATTCAATAACGGCTTTATATAGGGGTTCGTTATATTCTGCGCAATTCTCTATCACCTGATTGATAGTGTGAATATGATCTGTTGTAGAATATCCTTTACAAAACCCAACCTGATCATTTCGTTAATTAAAGTCTAACGTTGCCCTGACTTTATTAACTATTACCTTAGTAAATACCGTGTTGGCAACAGACAGTAATCTGTTCGGTCAGTAATTTTTGAAGTCCATGGCGTCTCTTTTCTTATGAATTAAGATAATATTTGCGTTCTTCCAAGCTTCTGCAAGGTCGAGGTTATAAAGCATTGCTCATACAGGGTGGCTAGTTTTTCTAGAAAAATTTCCCCTCTTTTCTTCAATAGATCTGCTGTTACCTGATCCTCACCAGCTGCTTCTTCCATTTGCATTGCTGCGAAGGCTCTTCTTTGCTTCCTCTTCCTTTACTGGCGGGATGGCGCATTGCTGTGCGCTACTGTCTTTCTCATTAGCGCTCTGATTACATTGGCTACTGTACAGATTTTTGTAGAACTCTTCGGCTAATTTAACTGTCTTATCCATATTGCTAATGACATTGCCCTTCTTGTCTCTTAACGCACACATCTCGTTTTAACCTGCGCCTAGTTTCTTCTTCAACGCTTTTAGGCTGCCTCTGTTTCTTAGAGCATGCTCAATTCTCTCCATATTGATCTTCCTTATAACCGCTACTCCCTCCCCCTTGCTCTTATTTATTAACTTCGGCAGCTTTGCAAGTTCTATCCACTCTGTAGGGTTAGACGCCCTCATTTTTTCTCGTTTCTTAATAAGATCTTTCGTCTCCTGAGATAGCTTGCTCGTATCTTGTCGCACCGCCCTACCGCCTACTTCTACTGCGCACTCTGAAATTATAGCTGTCAGGTTATCGTTCATTGTATGAACATTAGGATTGTCTTCCTCCGTTAAGGCTGAATATCTGTTCTACGGTGATATGCTGTGTGCTGTGCGATGTCAGTGCACGTTAAAGATCCCCAGGTTGTCGAAATTATTCCGGAGCCCTCCACTACAGCACCTCTTTCTTCCCTTTTTCTTTCGCTCCCTCCTTTATCCCAAGCTTTACGGCGCGGTTCAGGTGTGCAACGATATATGAGACAGATACTGCGCCATTTTCTTTCCCCAAAACCAAATTATTATTATTATTATTATTATTCATATTATTATTATTATTATTAATATTATTATTATTATTATTATTTTATGCTGAATTCTTTTTCTTTACCTCTTTTTCCTAACTCGTTAATGGACTTCCTCTTAAATAGCCTCTTGCGTTCCCTCTTCAAGTGTTAACTAAATCAAGGCCTTACCATTCTGTGGTCTCCACAGTGCACCTTTCTGAGTACGTCCACATCCTGAACGATGCCAGGTTGAGCGCATAGTATGAAGTTTATTTCAATTTTAGTCTCGCCATTGGGGCTCTTCCAGGTCCACTTCCTGTTTTCTCGTTTGCGGAAGAAGGTATTCATGATCCGTAAATTATTTCTATCTGGGAACTCTACTAATAATTCTCCCCTGCTATTCCTAGAACCAATCCCATAGTCGCCTACCGCCTGGTCGCCAGCGTGCTTCTTGCCAACCTTCGTATTGAAGTCGCCCATAAGTGCAGTGCACTGTAATATTACTTTCTTTGCCAAATTTACGTCTTCATAGACGGTAGCGATGGCGTAGAGGTAGAGCATCCGCCTCACGTGCAAGATGGCCGGGATTCCAATCCCGGTACCGCGCAATTCTCCACCCAATTAAAAAAAAAACTCCGCGTGTCGAAGGAATTGCATAAACAGGCCTGCATAACGCACTACTTTACCAGAACAGGATTTGGCAGCCTGGTGTAGTACTTGGCCAGTGCGGTCATATTTAGTCACAAACCCATGTTTTGGTGTCGGGATCTGTACATTCTTCCGTATAACTTCATGCTTTTTTCCCCTTCAGGTGCCTCGCGGAGGAAGGCCGCGCTGGATATTCCAAGGAGCACATGCACATGCGGTGCTGTTTTATTCAAATGTCGGCGTTGTCTGTGATTACGTTTTTGTATATTGACGCTGCGCGTTTCTCTGCCACTGCTCACCTCTATAAAACATTCTGAAATGTCAAAATCCGGAGAAAGTCAGTGCCGTTGTACTGGAACTCGGCTGCGAAAAGCAATAAAGATACTATAAAATACTATCATCACTACCGCCTGCTGCTCGAGCTACACACAGCTAGCGAGCAACAGGCAAAACTGCAGCAGAGCGTGTTATATTCACTTCTGCTGCTGTACCAGCGTTATAAACACGGCGTTTGAGACATAAGAAATATTGCACATTTGGCCGCAGAGAGGTATTGTCAGCAAAGGTAGCCTTACTTCAATTTTACTTCAATGCATTAATACTTCAAATATTACTTCAATAAAGATCTACTACAATACCAAACATATACCCCAGTTTTGGATGCTTTGACCGGAGCTGACGCGTTGTAGTCACACATTTGTTGTTCTCTGACTATAGTGAACCGAGCTCGTGTGCAGCAATTATGTA
This sequence comes from Amblyomma americanum, assembly GCA_030143305.2. Classification (NCBI taxonomy): domain Eukaryota; kingdom Metazoa; phylum Arthropoda; class Arachnida; order Ixodida; family Ixodidae; genus Amblyomma; species Amblyomma americanum. The sequence continues at coordinate 78,258 of JARKHS020001035.1, forward strand.
ATGATAGAATACCATGCATGGTGGCCGAGCTTCTAGGATGTCGGGAGTGGTTATTTTTAGCTCACCACATCTTTTTCATGCGAGCAAACAAAACTTGCTGGCCGAAGAATCCAAGATTGACGGCATCAACTCCTGGCTGAAGCGCCCAGTTTATGCCTGCATCACAGAAAAATATGTGGTGGACGGAAAAATGCACACAACTCAGTAAACACCTTAGTCTGAATTCACATAGAACATAACAAATAAATTAGCAGTACAGCCTGGTGTGCAATACCAACGACGTCATTCTGCTTTCTATGATTGAAAAAAAATTTGGAAAGCTTATCTTTGAAGATTCGATAGTTTCAATCGTTATAGCGTAGTTAAAAAACGAAAAAATCTTCCCGTATCTTTCGTAAGGCTCTTTTCTCTGGCACTGTTTTGGCTGCGAGGAAGGGGGATTTAAATATAGGAGGTACGACTGTTAACCCATGCCCCCCCCCCCCTCCCGACCACCCCGCTGTTTCTACAAAACCGAGTTGGCATAAATGATAGTTTCAAGCATTGCCATTTTGGTGTCTTGGATGCTTTGATGGGAAATAGCTTCTGTTCCGAGTTTCATTAGTCTAACTTTCATGGGTTGACTATTTCTGCACAATTATGCACGTTCAACTCATTGGCCACGTTAGGACTGTAGCGTCATCTGGAAGGTAGTTGCGAACCTTCTCAGCAGCTAAATATCTGAAGCCCTTATGGTGTTACTGCTTCGACATGACCATTTTGAGAATGACTTTCTAGTCGGTACCATCTGCATTATGGTTACCCAGTGGAAACTTAATATTGGCCTCTTTTACTGGCGTGAGGCTAGCAGTGTGAAAGTGCAATGGCTGGTACAGTCATTTATCATTGTAATCCCTGTAGCGAATAACAGCACATATCCACAATTTGGTTCAGTTCCTGGGAGTCTGGGTCATGTCTGCTACCTTGTTTGCGAGAAGCAGTGAGGTCATTTGCTGCATTTATTATTGCATATATGTTCCAAGGAGAAAGAAACTGTGTTTCATGGAAACCCTATTTGTCAGGGAAAGTTAGAACCTTGTCTCCAGCCACCACATTTGCGTCATATGATGGTGACTGTCTGCACCATGTGACTGCAGCAATCCTGCAGTGGGCGTTTCGAGATACTTGTGCAACTGGAGTACTCCTCAATCTAGCCAATCTAGTCCGAACAATGTTGATGTTCGTACAACAAGACTCTCATTGAGGAACCAACTAATGAAATTAAGCTTGTATACTAATGAACAGAAAATTGATCCAGGCGGCATGTATCTGAGAAATACGTGAAAAAAGCAATACATGCAACAACAGGACTGGGTATCAGTTGCTGACGACACATTCTATTGATTACTGAGCCACTGCTCACCTTCGATACTGATAAACATGTTCTCTACAAGATTTCGGCTGCTTCAGCTGACAAACCCCAGTATTGTGTTCAGGAAGGACGCATTTATTACAAACTATATAACACAGAAATCGTAGACCTTTTATCACCATCCGTGCGGTCATTTTTCAGAACAAAATAAGTCGTTCGCTGCTACAGTAGCAGTCGTCCAATGGATGGTAAAAGTGTGGCAGAGCTCTTTGATTGTCATTCTAATACATGCCTGAGTCCACGCATGTCCGGGTTCTGTTCAGTTTTAAATAGTTTTCATTGCGGATGCCCAGAACTGGTGAAAAAAATCGAAATTGCATGGGAGATCATTCTTTCTGAAGCGCGCTTCTGGCACCTAGAAAAATGAATGTCCACAGTTGCAGCGATAATATAAGAACTAGTAAATGTGATGACATGTATGAATTCGAAGCAGTAGCCAAAATTCTAAAACTTCGCTCCCGTCCAGTGGCAGTTCTTAGCATTTTGTAAAAATGGGTGGGGTGGCGTTGTCGAAAAAGGGAGGCAAGTTTGTGACGTCTGGAAAAGAGTGCTGAGTATTGAGGCTCATCCTAGGTTTGCAAGAGTTCTGAAGTCACCAATGTTCATTTTAGTGACGGTAATAAATATTGTGTTAGGGTACATTCAGTAATCATCCTTAAAAGCACTGTCGTGGATGCATACACAAAATTGCGAAGAGGCGCCAGGAGTCAGCACACAAAGACCCCTCCCCTATGAGACAAGGCACCAGTTCTCTGCTTGCCAACATCGTACTTCGCTCTGCTTGCTATTCATAATCAGTTCTGTCGTTGTTGCAGGCGCTTTCGGCTCCCCCCATAACACCAGTGCATACTGTGTCTTCGGAGGCGGCTCGGAAAAATATATACGACCACTGCTCTTTTGCAACGTGAAAGCAATTTAGGGACATATTTCCACCAGACACACCTGATGGATTTTATTTAGCCAATATTTTAATACGAAATGCGTTTCCTCTGGCTTGACTGCTTGTCGGCAGGAAAATTTAGGGAGTAGCATGCAATGTGACAAATGTAAAATACAAGTCACCCACAATTTGCTAACGGTGCAGCACTGCAGCACCCCACATCTCGTTTATGTTCCCATCGCCTCACAGAAAATACAAATTGCTCGCAGGCCGCTTCTGGGGTCTGTGTTTTGCTTATTCAGTGTTCTTGTAGCATAAGCTTATTACTGCGAAAGGAATATTGCGATAATAACGATGCTGGTGAGGTTTACAAGTTGCCAGTTGGCGATCGTTCTCTCCTATTCTTTTCCGCCCTGTCTTTTGAATATCACTTTAAAAAAGTATTCAGGCTGCAAAAGCGATCTGCGACTTCACTGAAGGTGGAGGCAAAAAAATTACGTGCCATGGCTTGTATTTAAGCTTCATACATCGAACTATCTTTTTATATTCGAGAGAGGCCAGGCCTTAGTGTTCCTCTATTATGTGCCGTCTGAGCCGGTGCCGAAGCTGGTGCCACTTGGGGTCTCCAATGGTGACAAAATTGCGGCCCACCCGCTTGAGGCAGAGGGTTCAGAGTAGAGGCAAACGAATTGGCTGAATACGGCGCACAAAGTTGCTATGGTGGTTGAAGCCTGGTATGTGTGAGGGATTCGTACCGACAACCTTAGTTCCTCAAGCCGTAAAGGGAGACGACCTTCAGAGGGCCTTGGCGGGCGAACCAGTGGTCGCAGAGAGAAGCGGGTGGTACCAAACGAATTGTCGTTTTGTGATGTATACGTTGCTGTTCAAATTCAAAGCATACTCAAAGCATAGGCAAAGCAAAATATTCAAAGCGTAGGCAAAAACAGCTGCGCTTACGCTATACATTTTAAATCGCATTCTCGATTCATTCGTGTATTTTTTTCGTTACTTCTGAAGAGCCCAGCGATATTAAAATTGGCACTGTCCGAATGTATTCACGGATATAAATGTTTCAGTTTTTTGCCTTCATGCTCAAGCAAGAAGATTTGTAGTAAGAGGAAAGTGGGAGGGGGTGGCGCCAAGGCAGATTTTCGCAGAAGGCGCCGAATGATATAAAGCCGGTCGAAATAAGGGCGGTCCACATGTCGGAAAACGCGAAATGCTACAACGAACATGTTAAAGAACTACCGCTGGTCGGAATTAGCTCCAAGCCTTCCATTGTGCCGATTTTCATAGCACGTGTTCGAACGGACTTGCATCTATTTCTTTATAGGTTTTCCCAGTTCTCAACTTCTGCTCATGACTGTAATTTTTTCTGTGGTCGCGTGGAAAACGAATCTTACTGCACTGAACAATGCTATCGTGTACTTTGAGTGCAGCATGGTTTGGCAGACAGAGACCTCTTCGTAGTCTAAACAACATGGCGTCAAAGGGGCAAGGCCGGATGGACAATATCACCCGGATTCGCTTCCTCAATGAACTTCTTCTCCCGATTAGAAACGTTAAGCGTCGCAACTGCAGCACCTCGCGGTTCGAAGTCGGAACAGCAGCCGGCGATGCGCCCTCCGAAACGAGGAGTTCCTAACCTGCTGCAACCACCCGATGTCCAGAACACTCGCTGGAACACGGAGGCTTCCCGTTTGATGCCACTTCGTTCTCCTCTGCTCCTGTTCCGCCATACCACTTCATGCTACGCGCTTTCAAACGATGCATGTTGCATTTCTCTTCTTTGATTTCTGCACCTCGTCATTATTCATGTCACCCGTCATTTTCTTCTTCATCGACCTCCTCACCTCTTCTCGCGTAATTCTTTTCGTCATTCCATTTATCTTCGTCTTTAACCACTAATGGCCCCTTTCCTCAAGATTTCTCTCAAAGAAAACTACTAAACTTTCTCGACTTCTCAAACGCGTTAGTGGCGAAACAATCCACGACAAAAGACTAGACGACGTCGCTGGCGTAGCGTTAATGAACGAATGCTGTTGTTGGTTGCTGAAAATACTTATTACGTAGTACCTGAGGTAGTTGCAGGTACTGATTCTCTAATTATGTTTCCGTGAAAAGAGAGAAAAATTTCTTTATTGTCACCCGTCATAGAAATAGACGTGGAGTCAAGCCACTCTAATTCTCAATCATTCTCCCCTAGACGTCAGTCGCGATCTCTTCCATCGCGGCGGAAGGCATGGTCAAACCGATGACATGATGCTAGTCCTTTGTTCCCGGTTGAGCAACAGTGCCTCTCAGGAATCTACTTCTGTTCGGCCCTCCGAAGCTAGGGCAAGTCCGCACCATGGGGACTATGTCCGCAATTCCATCACATTTCTTCACCGAAGGCTAAACACCTCGAAGAGTCATTTGCTTAAAAGCTGTGGATTCGGAAAGACGAATAATTGCAGTTTCCTCCACGCTACCTCTCCTCTTTTAGAAAGCTTCTTGCGTACACTTGGGTACTACTGACATTCCAGCCTATAGTGATTAAGGATCTCCTGATGCGTATTAAGCTCTTCTGCAACCTGTAGGGGCTCCTCGCAGGAGGTGCTACTGGGATGCCGTAAAATAAGACCTCGGGCTAGCGTTTGTGTGCGCGTTAAATGTTGCCTGGTAACCGTTGATGCCCCGGCGTCCAAACCAAAGCAACCTGCTCTGCCGGAGTTTGGCCGACTGCAAGACTTTTTACTTCTGCCGCGGATATTCTACCCACGTCGTAGCTTCTAATTGCCGTTTCCACAATGATCTTGGCCCGGTGTTGCATCAGCACCAGCGCAATGGCTACCTCGCGAGACCTCGATTGCGTCTCTGCGTCCTCTGCTCCAGCACGAGACCTGTTAACTACCGCGGCGTAACCCTTGGCACTCTCGTGTTCCGCGACGTCTGTATAGAATACGTCCTGCCTAGCTTCAAACCTAGCCTGTAGGGCTCTGGCTCTCTCCCTTCATCTGCCCTTTTTAGCACCGGGTGCATATTTCGGGGCAGTGTGGTTACCTTCAGATTCTCCCTGACCGTTGGGGGGATTTCGTCCGTACTCCTAGACCAGGCTCGAGGCTAGTGTCCTAGCCTTTCCAAAATACTCCTACCCGTAGGACTGCACAGCAGTCGATGGTATTCAGATGCTTGTGCCGCTTCCATGAGCTCATCGAGAATGTAGGATACCCGGAGGCTCACAATCTTGTTAGTGCACGTGGATGGGAGAAGGCCAAGGGCACTTTTTATCTTCTTTTTAATAATGACGTCCAGCTTCTCTATATCTGCGTTGTGAAACTTTAGTTATGGGGCGACGTATACTGATCTGCTAATCACGAGATTCCACCAGTCGAAGAAGATTGGCGTCCCTCATGTCCGCGTGCTTTTTGGCAATTGTTTTCAGAAGTCTGCACATTTGGCTCCTGCTGGCTTCGAGTCTCTGAATCAATTCGGGTATGTCCATGTCAATGTCAGCGTAATTTTCAAAGCCATATAAACTTTTTCTTACCAATTCTTGCCATTTGAGTGAATTTTCAATCCCAGGACGCGGATACTCTCCACCGTGTGAATGATGTTGCTGTTTATCCTCAGGGCGATCCCATGATTCGGATGCCTGTTCTTGCTTTTCAGCAGAACACCGGAGCCCGATAGGCACTAGATATGCCTCGGCGTCTGATATAGCCGTTTGAAGCGTGTGTTAAATCTGCCCTCCACTGCGCCTAGACATCCATAGGGTGAAGTCGTCCGCGTAGACTGTGTGATAGTCGTTCCCCGGCTAAGGGAAGAAAAGCCAAGTTGAGGGCCTTCCTGTCTGCGGAAAGTTCGCCTTTTCCCAACAGTTTTGCATGTATGCAGTCATATGCCCTATCGATTCATCGACAAGATTTCTCAACATTCTATTGCTAATCCGATCGGGCTCACGGCCATCTTCGGTCTGGGGTGGTTCAGTTCAGCTCTGATCTCGCTCACCTTGATCAGGCCGCCGAAATCCGGGTTTGCCTCGTCCAAAATATTCGCTCATAGAGGATATGCCGGACTCCGCGCAGCTGAAATACCGATCTCTGACCTCGTCTAAGAGCTCATCCGTAGTCGGTCAATATTTAGATTCCAATTTTTGCACCTGCTGTCTAGCCTCCAGTTTTAAATTGTGCGAATCTAGTAAGCGCCCAACGGCCACGTCGTATCCTTTCCTATTTTCTTGAGTATCAGGTCGCAGATACTTCCCCAGTTTTGTCTAGTTAGAGTCAGGGCACGGCCCTCAATTTCTTTATTCAGCGCCTATCATTGCCGCCCGAGATTCTTTATCTCCTCTCGTTTGTGAGGGCCTAGATTCAACCGATTTCTTCTTTCGCCATAAGTTAATCATATTGTTACAGACGTGACGACGACGACTCCGGCAGCCGGGACGAAAACGAGAAAGCAGAAGCGGATGTTGGTTTTTCGTGGGCCAGCGTCTTCCAGCTAGCTGCTGCCTGTCTCTGTGCCTGCGTCGCTATTTGTAACGCTTCAGACGTTACAGTTTGACGCAGGTTGCGGATTCGACCCCCCCCCCCCTCCCCCAGCATCCTCAACTGCACCGCCACAGCGCCTCGAGCCTCACCGCAGCCCTCGCCTAGGCGGACTTCGCCGCTGCCCGTAGACATGCAGCACGGGGATGAGCTCTGCACACCGCTTAACGACCGTTTAAGCCCGGCTGCCAAACAACCTCAGTCGACTCCCAGTGGACCTTTCCAACCATACCGGAAACCACGGCTCTTCGCTAGCTCAGCGGGTGAGGATGTCGAAGACTGGCTTAGCTTCTACCAAAAGGATAAGCCGATACAACTGGTGAGACTCTGCCGCGCAAGTCGCCAACATGGTTTTCCTCCTGACCAACACTGCCCTGATCCGGTTAAAAAATCATGACGATATGCTCACCACATGGCAAAGCTTTGTCACCGAATATAAATAGGTTTTCTGCGAATGTGTCGTACAAAAGAAGCGCGCGAAGCAAACTATAGCTTTAAGGCCTATCTGCCCGGAAAAACGCGCTACATACAGAGAGGAAGTGCTCAGACTGTGCAAGACCATCAACTCCCGCATGTCTGAAGAAGATAAGGTCGATCAACTCCTGAATGGCATTGCGGATGCCGTATACAATTTCCTCATAGCCAAAGACCACCTGGCGACCGTCTCCTACCTCATACGTGACTTCCGCGTGTCGAAAGCTCTAAATACACGCCTTATAATGCAAACTTAAGGTGGTTGGCAAGTGTGTCAACCGTGCAGCTGTACTGACTACCGTACCCAACGTTGACGATAACCTTTTGCCGTGACCTTCCCTCGACTGTTTAGGGGGTCGCTATAGGACCTCCACCTCTGGTCTGTAGGGAAGCGCACTCTATCTGCCCTATGTGTGGTAGTGCTAGTGTGCAAATAAAGTCACTTGTGGTCCGTCACTCGGGGGAGTGAGTGTCTCCTTCTCGCCTCCATACATCTTGCCCCCTAGGCGTAACTACAGTGTCTAGAAAATATTGGCCAGTATATTCTAGGCATTGTAGCCTAACCAAGTCTCGACAGACTATACGGCATATGGCCCGAGAAGAATTTCAACCACTGAATGCCCACTCCTGTAATCCAGCACCCACGTCCTCTAACTCCTATCTTTTTCCAAGGGCCGCCTCCGCGATACCTTCCCTGCTTCGCCCCGATAATTAAGCTCACGTCAACGCTTCGAATGACCCCCCCCCCTTCTCCCCAGGAACGAGTTTCGATGGCCCTCTTTCGTCATTGCGTTAAAATTGGTTTTCGAGGGAAAGGAAATGGAGCAGTATCTGTCTCACATCTCGGCGGGCACCCGTACCGCACCGTAAGGGATGGGTTAAAGGAGGACTAAGAGAAGGGAAGGAAAATTGAGGTGTCGTATTGATGGGATCGAGAATATTTTCGACCACCTGGGGCATTTAACGTGCACTGACATCGCAGAGCACGTGGGCACCTTTGCGTTTCGCCTCCATCGAAACGTGGCCGCCTACGTCGTGTTGGAACCCGGGTACTCTGGATCAGTAGCCGAGCGCCCTACCCATGAGCCACCACGGCGGGTAGTCATTGCATTTCAATCCTTTCTACTACAATCGGTCGTGAGCTACCCGCTTTTCGAGACTACCACTCCGGCTGACTGATGAGCACTCGAATGTATGGGTTTATTCAACGCCCCCTCAAATTTCCGAACCTTTTCTGGAACTTTTCACCCGCCACGTTCCCGTTTGCTAACGGTGTGGCATCCTGGGAAATATTCTCCAATACTGGAGCAATCGCACACCTTCACGCCCACCATGGATCCTGCCACATCCAGTTATCGCCACATCGACATCTCTTGGCACTGGCCGCCTCCTTCGTGCAACATTTACAGTATGACGGCATCCTACACCACTTCCCGGCATCCGACAGAAATTTTACCCGACTTCCCGTCTCTCGTGCGCGCCGTTAGCCGGAAAACTAGTGCCTGTGGCCAATGGAGCTGAGGTCGCTTGACACTATTCACTGCTCTCAGATATCTCTCCTTCCGTTGTTATGCTTTGAAAAAAGATTTATGTGTCTGTAGACGCTCTATCAATTATGGCTCTAGCGGACATTCTGCAGCTATTTGTGTGATGAGTTTATCTTTTAAGAACTTGTTGGATCGCAAAGTGGTGTTTATGTGGTACCGCAGCTCTATTTTTTATGGAGCGAGCAGCGCATTGTTGTGCCCTGTAGGAGCGTGTAGAGCCAAGGTGTGTCCGGGTGGAACAGCATTCTCGGCGAAATTCGCACTGCTGCCTCACTCAACTCATGATGTTGTTATAGGCATCAACTTCATGCGCATGGGTGGTGCCGCTGTCAACTGCCGCGGGCGAGATTAGTGTTGAAGGTTGCCTTCCGCGGAGCTTCTTCGACGCATTCCCAATTTGTGCAGGTGGGTTTTGTGTCTCCGTTGATACCGTCTGGTCTATGTTTGCGTCCCGGTTTCGAGCTCCCGCCGTGTGAAAAATCCTTTTGACGTTATCGTCACGCCGAACTATTCGAAGTGTGGCACGTAATCGGATTTGTTTCAATTTTCTTGGTGTCGGTGACCCAAGGCTACACACGGATTTGGGCTGTTAATTGTTCTTTGCAGCCTGTGCTTTAGCTAACTGGTATGATGCCTGCCGCATTTAGTGAAGATGTCCCACCATCAGTGGTTCTGAAAACGGTTGTGCAGGACGAACATATTGCTGCGTCCTTGGTCGGCTCCCAAGTGCTATGATGGTTAGCAAATCGCTGTACACCGCGGAGCGTGACGCTTTTGTGGACTTGCTGTCGATGTGCCTATCTGCCTTTGACCTCTAGCAGCCCGACAGGGCACGTCCCATTCTCATGTCCCGCGCCAGTCATCGCAATGACGCTGGATATGCACACCTGGTTCTCTAGAATCCGTGGAGTGGCGCCGTTCGAGCGAATAGTCATAAATGAGTCCACGAACTGTTACAAAAAAGGGGTTATTCAAGAGTTACAAGTCCATGGACGGCTCCTGTGATTTTAGTCCAAGCGAAAGATGGGACATAACGAATTTGGGCCGATTACCGCCGCCTCAATGAAGTCACCAAAAAAGACCTCGACTCGCTTCTCAACCTCGATGACGCCATTCCAAAGCTTGTTCTCCGCCTCAAACTTTTAATCAGTCGATCTGCGGTCGGGCCACTGAAAGATACCGATGCACCCAACGGACAAGGAAAAGACTGCCTTCATTGCATCGGACGGTTTGTTTGAATTTAATGTTATGCCATTTGGTCTGTGTCATGCGCCCGCAACGTTTGAGATATTCATGGATGCCATATTACGCGGCTTCAAATGACACATATGCATGTGCTATTTCGACGATGTCGTTATCTTTCGCCGGACATTGCAAGAGCACTACGAGCGCATTGCGCTCGTCCTGGACTGCTTCCACCAAGCTGGCCTTGTTTTAAATTCTAAGAAATGCGATTTGGCTAGCGTCAAGCATTGGTGCTCGGTCATGTCATCGACCGAGAAGACGTCCGGCCTGATGCTCAGAAGACTGAAACCATTGCAGCGTTTCCAGAACCCCGGAATGTGAAGGAGCTTCGCCGTTTCTTATGACTGTGCTCCTGTTTTTGTCGCTTTGTCCATCGCTTTGCTGACGTCGCCTGCCCGCTCAGGTGCTACTGCAGCAAGACGCTGCCTACGAGTGGACATCGCAGTGCGACTCGTCTTTCCACCAAACCAAGTTGCTCCTAACGTTGAAACCTATTCTCCTCACTTCAACTCGTATTCTTTGACGGAGGTCTATACTGACGCAAATGTTGGCATCGGTGCAGTGCTCATCCAACGTTCTTATGAGACAGGAACATGTTATTCCTTACGCCAGTAGATATCTAAGTAAAGATGAACTCAAGGATGCCTTGCAAGAATGGCTTGCGGTTATTTTTGTCGTGCAGCGGTTTCGCTGCAACCTGTACTGACGGCCTTTCAAAAGCATAACCGATTACCATGTCCTATGTTGGCTGCTCAATCTTCGTCATCCGTCACATCGTCTTGCTCACTAGGCCCTCCGTTTGCAAGAATACGACCACACAATGTCGTATAAGTCTGCTCGACGACCCGGTGATGCCAACTGCCTCTCTCGGCTTCCATTTTCTTTGACTGAGTGTGATGCCTATGATCTCAGCCAATACATCGCTTCAAAACACCGGAGTGTTTTGATGCTCAAACCTCGCGCCAAGCAGCACAAGTACCCTCGCCTCGAGCAGTTCCTTATCGCTGCGCGGGACTCTACCAGTGCCAGCACTTTCTGTCTATGTGATGGTCTCCGGCACATGAAGGCCTACTCGGCCACCGATCGTCCCTTTCTTCTTGTTGTCCCTGAGGGTCTCCACTCCTTCGTTTTTCGCGTTCTGCATAGTTATCCAAACTGTTTGACACCAGGTATCTGCGAGGACCCTTCACCACACTCAGGAGCGCTTCTACTGACCACGGATGCGCCATATGATTGAGAATTATGTAGCCAGTTGTGCCCAGCGTCAGTCACAAACGTCCGACTGCCGCTCTCTTGGTTTCTTTCAGCCTGTAGCGCCTCCCAAAACGTCTTTTGAGAAAGTCAGAATCGGACTGTTGTGCCCTTTCCTCAAGTCGCACGACAGCAACCGGTGGATCATCGTCAGCGTGGATTTCGGGATTTTTGTCCACGTCAACGTCTTCGGTGGCCTCTATAACTGATTGGATGAAAGCGCCATTCCATGTCCCTGCATCCGCAATGTTGTCGGCCCGGCTAGAACGTCCGCCGGTAAGGGCACCCCAATTAATCGTCTCTACCTTTTTATAACATTGGACCGGACGTTCATTCTCAACGACTGTTTCAATGATTTTGTGATCGCTTCCCAGATCCTCTCCAATGTTGCGCCAAGAGGCATAAATCCGCCCCTCGGTCAGAGCGAAAAATTTGTGTAGTATCGACCGATACTCTGTTGCCTAACCTGGTTGGTTTCAAGAGATCCATAACGAGGGTCAGGCCATTCTGCAGAACACTGTTCCAGAGCTCCTTGCCCTTTACCTGCGCCAATTTTTTAACCCCACACCGGATGATATGCGTTTACGTCGCCCACCACGAGCAGTGGGCCACCCTTCGCGATCAGCCGGGCCTTGGCGATGAGGTCGTCAAAGCCGCAGTTGCGCCTGTGCCTGGGCGAGCTATGCACGTTGAGCACGAAAGGGCTCCAGGATATAAATTGGCGAGGTGCTACCTCGATCAGTACGTGATGTAGAATCGTTACCCTCGTTACGTGCTGCAGCACCGCGACGTTTCGCTTGACCACAGTGACCGCCTGATTGGAGTCCCCCTGGCCAGCATACGACCTTTAGCTGGCGAGTATGGCGTGTCGGCGACACTCCTGCAGAGGAATAAATTCAGGTTGTGCCTGTTGGACAGGTACGCCTCAGGAACGGCGCGTTTACAACTGAACCCCTTACCAAATTGTGTTCCTATTTTGCGCAGTCATGATTTGTCTGCCAGTTTTTGAGTTCCTGACAAAGCAACTGTGTCTGAGCTGACTGCTGTTGTAGTCGTTCCTGTATTTGTTCGAGGGCAGCATTTTCCTGCTGTTGAAAGAGCTGAAAATTGCGTTTAACTGTTTTTCCTGTTCCGCCTTAGTCAATCTCTGTTCCAAGTTACTGTTATCGTGATCCTTCACTCTCTTCTTTTTGGCGGGAGGGGGACCTACTCTGGGAGTCGCTGATTCTGCTCGAGACTGAAAACTGCCCCCTTGATTTTGCGAACTGGTCAGCAAAGTGACGTTATAATTTAATTCCTAGTTATGCTGTGCCATCCAATGCATTTTAGTTGGCAAATGATAGGGTTAATTGGAGAGACATGGGTGAGGCCTTTGCCCTTCAGTGGGTGTAGTCAGGCTGACGATGATGATGATGTTGATGAACCTTGTTCTGTTCCTGTGTGAGCTAATTTTTTTCCTTCAGCCTTAACCTCTTTTGTTTCCTGGGAGGAGGTGGAGGAAAGCCGGGCAGTTAACTAGCAGATGAAACCAGTTTGCTAGCCTGCACTGGGGAAAGGGATGAAAGGATGTAAAGGGAAGATATAAAAAAGACTGATAAGAAAAAGCAAAAAGTGAAAAGGCCACGGCAATGTCACAACCTGTTATGCAGGCCGACCATCTTGAGAACTGCAAGAGGGCCTGGCAGGCCCTCATTGCAGATGATCACCGTGGCCAGTGTCCAAGATTCCTGAACTCCTTTAGCGGGCGTGAATTGATGTGTTCCAGCGCTCGGCTGGGCATATAGAATGTCTTTCAGAACTCTACACTCAGTATTCACAAATAATATGAAATATGGTGCCATCGCGGCCACAGATGTCATATGCAGGGTTATCAGCCATGCCAATCACAGTAGAGCAGTGGTTTTCGAACGCGACGCCAAGCCACCGGCGGCAGAGCAAAGTTGGTGCACGTCGTGGTAGGCCGGGTGGAAGCCGTAGCTTCAAATCACGATCCAGGGATAATAGACGCGGGTTCAAAAACTGGCCAGAATTCCACAAGGTAAGCATGATCTCCCGCGCCAACGTTCGAAGAAGCCTACGCGCTGCGTCGCGTCAGAACATGGAGATGGACACAAAATCTTCCTAGTGGTGAGCAATTCGCGCGCGTGGCTAGGTTCACGCGGTGGTTGCCTGCGATCCCGCTGTGTCCTGGCAGCCGTTGGTAGACAATATCATGCATTTTATCGAGGGCGGTATTATGGAGCTTTCGGATATCCGTGACTTGCTTTTCATGGGACCCATGACAAAGAACAGATTGGAACGCTAGAAGGGCTGCTTTGGAATCAGTGAAAACAGGCCACTCCTAGAGTGTTTCTTCATGGATATGATCAATGGCGACATATATAGCGGTATGTTCTGCACCAGTCAATAAAGTCCGGTGTGATGTTTTCACTTTTTTAACTGGTCCTCACGGAGATGATCATGGAGCCCGAGGAACTGACGGGGTCACTGAACCAACGGTGTATACGTGCAGTCGATGTGCGTGCTTCTCATGCAAGGATTCAAGTGTGGCCTGTTTTAATGCAGTCCGCCATAAACCAGCTTTCTTTTTGATGCCTGATACGGAAAGAAGCACACGAGGTTGGTGCAAGATCCACAATGGAGAGGACGCTCTAGACGCTGGTGTAAATTGGGATGGTAGAAAGTCGCGATGGGCACCAATTACTTTCGCTAAGTATGTGCGCAGCCGATTAGAAACAATTCTGGCAATATGCTGTTTAGGGATCCGAGAGACGTGACGAATATGCGCTCTGACGACATCGATTGTTATAAAGGTCGACACTGGGTTCTTCTAGGCGATAAGTACTGTTGCGACTGTAGACACACATTTTGACACTCCTACGCACGTCCAGAGAGCTTGATCTTGTAAACTTTGTGGACACCGTGTCTTCGTTTGCCTCAAGTTTTCAAGTGTAGGGAACTGTACTGAAGGAATCCCACGAATAATGCGGTGTACAGCTGGAACATCGACTGGACTGATGTTCTCTGCGACTTCCCTCCGAGACAAGAGAACGTGAGCGATCGTTGTCAGTTGCCTTTTCATAAACGAGACAAGTGGGCTCCATGATAGATTATTATCAATGATTACTCCAAGGAAGCGACAGCTCCTTTCGTAAGGCATTGTTGAGCAATTTGCACATACTGGGTAATGAGACATGCTCTTGCATGTAAAAGCAAGAAGGAAACAGTTTTGTGTAGAAATCTCTAGGCCGTGCAGGCGGAGATAGGTCGTAAGAATGCTTGCCGCCTTTTGAAGCCTTGCTCGATCTTATGGTCGCGTAACTCTTGATGTCCAGATACAGATATGATCCGCATAGACTGAGTTGCGCCGACTGTGGTAGTACGTCGATAAGGCCGACGAGCAAACGAATGAAAAGCGTTGGGCTGAGTACTCCACACTGTGGGGCCCCACGGGGAGTGAAATTTGAAGACGTTGGTATGTATTTACTCTGCATAAAGTGTGATCTGTTGTATAAATAACTTTGTATTCAGCACATTGGACCACCAAGTTCTGCAGATTTCAGAGCGTCCAAAATAGCATCATGAGTGTCGTAATCGTACGCCCATTTAACATCGAGAAACAAAGCCGCGGTCAAACTCTTCAGATGCTCCTGATGTTAAACTGATGACAACAGGTCAGACACTCTCGCAATATGCGGACGTCCACGTCGAAGTCTGGATATTACCTCTGGGTATAAGTGGTAGCGCTCAAGATACCGCTCCATGCGTGAGTACCTCCCTTTCCATGTGTTTGCGCAAGATACTAGACAACGCAAATGGATGGTACGGCTTGAGGCCAAGCTGCAATTTTGCGGGTTTAAGTACTGGAACCAGACGGCTTGATTTTTACGCGTGCGGAGTTGTCCCCTCACAAAAATGGTGAGTTGGGCGAGTTGGATGTAGTTCATTTTTGTGGTGAATTCAGCGTGCACGGACGAAGGACACTGGAAGGGGGAAGTGTTACAAAACAGCGCTGGTTTGTCCCCCTTCCAGAGAAATTCGTCCTTGCGCGCTGAACTCACAGTCAAAATTGTACCCGCACACCATGATGAGTTGACGTGGTCTAAAAGAGCACGTCGACTCTCCTGTCCCTTCTGAGGTTTGCAAGTGCAGAGTTTGTTAATCCATCGTAGCCCCGCATAGAATTAGAAAACGAGATCCATTCGTGAATCCCTCGATGAAGGCACTTCGTAGACATTCAGAGATGCATGCGTTTTTGAGGCCTCATAATCCTGCGAAAAAGCCTGCCCTAATGCCCACTTTGCTACATCCTTGGTGAAGTGCGAGAAACTGTAATCGTTGGAGCTGCTGAGATTTTCGTGGACCATGCACCACACTCTAAATGTGTGACAGTGGCTTTCGAGAGTCCAGCGAATCACTTAATGCCTTCCAACAGTCAGCCTGCAAAAATTTAATTCTGTGCTGGATATTCTACTGCGTGCGCTTTGTATGCCTTACTTCAAGCAGCTACATCGTGCGCGTGTATCTTCGCTCCGCTCTTCATCGAAGTGATTGAAGGCGCTGCATCTCCACATCGAAGTCTGTGAACTTTGTCATTGGAGTGAAGAAGCATCTCGCGTTTTCAATAGCCTCCTTGATGCGCTCTTCAACAGCTACTGTAGTGTCTTCTCTGCAGGCTTCTTCATAAGGGCTTTAAACATAGAGAAGTCTATGCGTTCCAAACGTATGGCACATGTGCATCTATCAAGACCAGGAACAATAATTTATGTGGTGATGTGGTCACTTTCATGAGTTTCTGCACCAGAAAACCACCGGACGTGTCTCGCAAGGCACCGGGACAGAAACGCAACGTCCAGACCGCTGCTTTAAGACCGCCCGCGAATGTACGTTGGAGGACCGTCGTTAAGACATTGTGGGTCGTGGTCAGAGGCAGAACAGACAAGACGTCTTCAATTGGAATTCATCCGGATGCCTCCCCACATGACATGATGCGCATTAAAGCATCCAGTGACGATCCAAGGGCCAGGTGTTACAGCGAAAAACTCCGTCAGTCTGTCGTCGTCAAACCGAGTTGTTGGAGATAAGTACACGCCCTAAAGCGTAGCCGACAAGGTGCACCTTCTCGTCGTTAGACAGACGTACTGGTTGTCCTTGCAAGGAGGAACCATATGGTGCACATATGTCATCATAATCATCATCAGTCTGACTACAACCACTGCAGGGCAAATGCCTCTTCCATGTCTCTCGAATTATTCCGGTCATTTGTCAGCTGCGCCCATCTTATGCCAGCGAAATTATTAATATCATGCACCCACCAAACCTTCGGCCGCCCCTGCTACGCTTGCCTTCTCTTGTAATCCACTCAGTTACCCATAAGGACGAGCCGTTATCTTGCTTTCGCATCACATGCCCTGCCCAAGCCCATTCCGTCTTGATTTAGAAAAGGATGTCATTAACCCACCTCTCTTCCCTCACCCACTTTGCCCACTTCCGGTCTCTTAACGTTACACCTATCATTCTTCTCTCCATGGCTCGCTGCCTTGTCCTTAATTTAAGCTGAATTTCGTTAGCCTCCACGTTTCTGCCCCGTAGGTGAATAACAGTAAGATACAGCTGCTGTGCCCTTCTCTGTTGAGGGATATTGGTAAACTGCTATTCGTGATGTGAGAGAATCTGCCATATGCGCTCCACCCAATCCTTATCCTTCTAGTTATTTTCCTCTCATTTTTCGGATTAGCTGTCACTCCCTGCCAAAGTAGGAGTATTCCTTTACTACTTCCAGTACCTCGCTTCCAAATGTGAACTTCTGTCTCCTTGCTAGGCTGTTGAACATAATTTTGGTTTTCCGCTTGTTAATTTTTAGACCCACTGTTCGGCTCTGCCTGCCTAAATCACTGATAATGCTTTGCAATTTGGCTCCTGAGTGACTGAGCAAGGCAATATCATCAGAGAATTGCAGATTAAATAGGTATTCTCTATAAACACTTATCCCGAAATGTTCCCAATTCAGGCCTTGAATACCTCCTGTAAACAGGTGATGAATAGCATTGGCGACATCGTATCTTCTTTTTGACGTCTTTTCTTATTAGAATTTTATTACTAGTTTTATGAAGGACTATAGTAGCTGTGAAATTGCTTCAGATATCTTTCAGTTTTTTTCATATGTCTCTTCAACACCGATTCTGCGATGTCTGTATGGCAGCTGTGGTTTCCACTGAGTCGAATGCTTTCTCGTAATCAATGAAGGCTACATATAGGGCTTGGTTATACTGTGCGCATTTCCCTATCACCTATTTGTAGTGTGAATATGTTCTATTATGGAATATCATTTACGAAAGCCTGCCTGATCATTTGCTTGATTAAAGTCTATGGTTGCCCTGATCTATTAGCGATTACCTTATTAAATACCTTGTAGGCAACGGACAGTAATCTGATCGGTCTATAATTCTTCGAGTCCTTGGTGTCTCCTTTCTTATGAATTAAGATAATGTTTGCATTCTTCCAAGCTTCAGGCACGGCCGAGGTCATAAGGCATTTTGTATAGAGGGTGGGTAGTTTTTCTAGCACAATTTCTCCTCCGTCTGTCAATAGCTCTCTTGCTATCTGATCCCCATCAGCTGCCTTTTCCCTTTCCATTGCTCCTAACGCTTTCTTTTCTTCCTCTTTCGTTACTGGCGAAATGGCGCATTGCTGTGCGTTACTGTGTCTCTCATTAACGCCCTGATTAGATTTGCTACTGTATACATTTTTGTAGAACTCTTCGGACAATTAAATTATCTTATCCATATTGTTAATGACATTGCTTTCCTTGTTTCTTAACGCATACATCTCGTTTTTACCTATGCCTAGTTTCCTCCTCACCGCTTTCAGGCTGCCTCCGTTCTTTAGTGCATGCTCGATTCTCTCCATACTGGAATTTATGTCGGCTACCCGCGCTGGCGCTTAACTTCGATAGCGCTTTTAGTTCTATCCTGTCTCTAGGGTTATATCCCTTCATGCTTTGACGTTTCTTAAACACATAAGTAGGCTTCCTCTTTATGTACACGGTAACCTTGCTGCTTGCCCTGTCCTTGGAGGATGCAAACTCTTCATAGTCAGAAATTCGGATGGGCTTTTGTTGATTGGGTTCACAAATCACAAGGACTGGAAACCTGTATTTCTATACGTATGCTCGAATGTCCGAAATGCGGGTATTGAGTCCGTGGGCATTCCACTGCAAAAAGGATGCTTGTCTGACTTGGCTTTGAAATGGTAATGCTAGGAGAGCCATTGTGCCTGCTACTGTAAAGCTGTAAGGACTGGAATTGGCGCGTTCAGTATCTTCAAAGCATTCAGTTCTGCTGGCGAGCGAAAGCTAGACAACATCACACGCATCACTTTCATAAAGAACCTCAAAATTGCGATCACCTGCACCTCCTTACCTAGGGCTATATCTCGGCCGTGGGCTTACTCAGCTGTAGGCGTAGTACAGTGGGATCACGGCGCCAGCTCAGACACCGAGGTCGACCGTGGCTGCGGCCGTGGTGGTCACGTCATCTGTAAAGAATTCGTTCCGGCTTCAGCAGTCACCGGGCTTACATTATTCGGTGAAGGGGGAGGACAAGTTGCAGGGGCGATGAGGGCTTCCCTTCAGCTGTTAGCCGCTTGCCCAGTAGTTCATTGGCTACAAAAACGATGCCGATGACCCTAGTTCCGGCCTCTCTGTGCGTTGAATGGCCTCGCACCATTTGCTTCAACGCCGCCCGTTTTTTCTTCTTTTGAAGAAGCGTCATCAGGGACACGAAGGTTGGCGCACTTTATGACAGTAGCGCGGCAAGTGTCACCGCTAAGCGGCTCAGAGTAACGCGAGCACGCTATGGTGTTCTTACAAACACTACTCACATGCCCAGTTTTCATACACTATGGGAACTTAATCAGTTTTGGGATGAATGAGTGAACTGCATGACGAAAGTGGCCAACATTCACATGCGATGGAATAAAGTCGCCCTTAAAGGTGAACGTGACGCACCTTGATTCTCCGAGGGGCTACACCTTGGTTATTTTGATGCTGCTCGTCGCTGGTTTAATGACGTGCCTTTGGTCATCGCCATGCCGTCGCACCGCTGAATAAGAACCTTGAAACCGCCCATCGGGATCCTTAGAAAGTTCGAAGTAAGCGATTGCTCTGGCAACTTTCGTACGGCTGCCTTATAAGAACGTAAATCTTCTGAAATGAAATCTTCACCTCTGGCAAT